>JAQGBY010007352.1:0-11855 GCA_034698785.1 Mycogona germanica | reverse complement strand
TTTTCGATCCCGGGGTACTGGTCGTTCCCCCTCGCACAGTGCCCAAGCACCATGAGGGGGACGTAAGCCTGTAGTGCAATTGACTACAGTTGATGGAAACTAAAAAAAAAAAAAAAAAATGCACATGATTGGATAGAGCAAAACACGTAGATAACGAAAGACATGCACATTTGCAGAACCGGTAGCGCCATCTAGTTTTTGCTGCCGGAGACAAAACGGCAGCAGATAGCATTTTCCAACGTTTTTCTATTGTTTGGAAAGTTGGATTTTTCAATGGCGTCTCTCGCGAAAGCAAAATCGCGCAAGCATCCACAATTGTGCCGGATTCATCAGGAAGTGATTGTGAAAGTGATGTGAGTGCCAGACTCGAGCTGGATGACTCCTCCAGCAGTGGAACATCATCTGATTCCGAAAATTCCGATGACCAGGACAGTGACTCTTCAGCCAATACTGTGTTTTTTTAAATTGCATTGCATTGGTGGGTGCTGGCTCCCCGCCCCTGCCGGCGTTTCCATTCCATGGGGTTCCGACCTCCCAGCTCCAGCATTATGGATACCTACAATGCTGGATCGGACCCCCTGGACCTGTTCAAAGTGTTTGTGGATGCAAAAATGGTGCGGGAAATAGTGCTGCAAACCAATAATTATGCTGGCCAAAAGTTGGCCAGCTCTGTCCTTCCAGGCAGTTCACGCCTCCGGCACTGGACGGACATGTCGGTGGACGCCTTCTGGATCTGGCTGGCCCTCATCATCCAGCAGGGGGTGATCCAGAAGCCAACCATCGAGATGTACTGGTCCACCAGTGAACTTGTGGACACCCCCTTCTTCCGGCGCTATATGACAGAGCTCCGGTTCAGCCTCATCACCCAGTTCCTGCATTTTGTTGACAACGCCACCATCCAGCAGGAGAAGGACACACACCCCTGCTGGAAGCTGCACAAGATCTGGCCGGTCTACCAGGACATGCTGGACAAATTTTGGACTGCAAACACACCAGACAGAGAAATCTCGATTGATGAGAGTCTGCTCCTGCACAAGGGCAATCTTGGCTGGAAGCAGTTTATGCCACTGAAGCTCGCCCGGTTCGGCATCCAACTGTACATGCTCTGTGAGGCCAGCACCGGATATGTCTGGACCTCAATAATTTATACTGGCAAAGGCATGGCTCTGGGTGAAAAATATTCGAAGGAGCCTCAGACTTTCCAGGTGGTGCTGAACCTGCTGCTGGACAAGGGGTACTGCCTGATGGCCAACAATTTCTACATGTCCCCTTCTTGTTATCTGCTACTCAAGAGGAAAAAAAACTCATATGGAACTGTCCGGAGCAACAGAAAAGATCTGCCACCTGGACTGAAGACCACCAAACTCAAGCAGGGCAAGCTGGTGGCCTTCCAGCGGGGCAAGGTGCTGGCCATCAAGTGGCAGGACAAGATTAGAGTATCTGCTCTGTTTTAAATACCTAACTGGCACAATCTAGCGGTTAAATTGTTTATTTTTTCATGTTTTTATGTGTGTTTGGGGAGTCCATTTGGGGGTATTGGACCTTTTTGCATATAACTTTTGATCCAGCCATTTGAGTTTCGTTTTGTTCGGCTTGTTAGATAGAGTGGGTGTTCACCTGTCAGAAATATATTTAAAATTGGTTTTTCAACTGTTGGAACTTTTTTTTAATGTCAAAATGAAGTTTTTTTACAAACTCCCATTGTAAGCCTATTTAGTTTTAATTGAGAATTTGACCACTAGAGGGAGGCACTAGGTTTGTCTCTGATTGGCTGAAGGTTGAACCATTCCCAGCATGCCTCTCTCTCCCATTAAATCAGTATAAATAGAGCTGTCAGATCTCTTGTTAAGACACTTAGTCGTGACACCGCGTCGGGCTATTGTCAACACTCTTCTTTGCTGTGACAGCTGGTCACTTGTGCTCTTTTTTATGTGCTTCAAAGTATGACACGGACAATTTATTGAGTGAGGCAGCCGGTAATTATTTATTGTTTTATTTTGTGTAACATAGTGAGGGTACAGGGACCATTTGTTCACCCAGCCATTTGCTGTGGGTTCTTTGGTTGTTGGTTTTCCCACTATAAATAGAGATTTAGCCGACGGATAGTGAGGGTACAGGGACCATTGGTTCTCCCAGCCATTGCTGTGGATAGTGAGGGTACAGGGACCATTGGTTCTCCCAGCCATTGCTGTGGATAGTGAGGGTACAGGGACCATTGGTTCTCCCAGCCAATTTGCTGTGGGTTCTCTGGTTGTTGGCTTTCCCCACAACAATTAGATTTTAACGACGGATAGTGAGGGTACAGGGGCCATTGGTTCTCCCAGCCATTGCTGTGGGTTCTTTGGTTGTTGGTTTTCCCACTGCTTAGAAATTGTTTTTTTTGTTGTTTTTGCCAGTGTAAAAGAGAGGGAGTGGATGAGAGATACATAACCTGCTAGCCACAGGATATTTTTGTCGGACTAATCTGGACGTTTGCACTTTGCCAAGCAAGTTTGCTGCTTCCTTTTAAAAGTAGCTGGTAGACACCTCCAAAGTGTAGTTTTTATGTAGTGTTATGCTGGAATGTCCTTTTATAATGTTTAAATTGCCTTTTGCCATAAATTGTAATGTATGAATAGTTTGCCCCAGTTATGTCACAGTAGAATAAATCTTTATTTGAGTTTTTATTGGTTTTTCGTTGTCTTTATCAGTTTTTGTGTTTTGATTTTGAAGATGTGTATAGCTAAAATACATGACTTAAGGGTAAAAAGTGGTGGAGGTGCAGGGTACACATTTTATATAAGTCTACTCATAGACCCGCCCAGTACTACACCAGTTTGGTCCGATTATCTTTTCTCTCTCTCCCCAAACTCTCTTTTATTTTTTGCTGCCTCCTCAACGGAATAAAATGTCCATGTCGGAAGCTACCGCCACCCAGAATAGGACTAGGGTCTCCAACTGAGAAATGGTCCATCACTACCACATGATTATGAGAAGACGCAGATGGAATGATCTGGTCTCTGAACAGGAAGCCTCTGCAGTTGCTTCCGTATATACTCCGTATAATACTGACGGTGAAATTTCTTGGGCCACTGGTGAAATGGCTGATACTGACCATGGATCAATGACCCTGATGTAGTGAATTACACCCTAACCCATCTTTGTCTATAAGGGATCAAAATCCGATGGCTGGTGTGGATTGCCATTCCGATGCAGGACATGGTTCTGGCACAGGTCGGCGAGAACAACTTCGTGGATCTCAACAAAATATGAGAGACCAGATACAGTGGTGGGTAGGTGAGGCTGCCAACACTTTGATTCCAAGTGGCTATTTGAAGGGGATTGAAGGTACCCAGATGGGCTAGAGGATTGGTCACTTAAGTCCAGGAGAAATTAAAAAAACAGAATCTCGGGCCGGTAATGGGAGATTCTACAGTAAAAGTTTCAACTATTCAACCGACTCCGGCAGACAACCCATTAATAACTCTGACCCGGTGATTGCCCAATCCATCAGGAGATGTGCCCCATCGGGATGGTGGACAAATACAGGGACTAAGGTTTGAAAAGAAACCCTCTGTCTCTAAAACACACTGAGGGATGGATTACTATTCCTCCTGCCCTGAGGATGTTGCCCAATTGATTTGTAATTCACGGATACAGGTGCCAGAGAGAAGTGCCCTCTTCCAGGGCAAGAATGATCAAGTCGAGAGGGAGATTCACAAATTGTGCCAGGATTACAAGTTGGTCCAGCAAATTGAAGCCATGGAGAATTATCAGCAAGTGTCAAGGGTCCCACGGCCCCCTTCATGGACGGATCTGATGAGAGCTGATACCAGGGAGGATGGTGTTAAGCAACAGCAGAGGAATTCACCACAGATACAACAGGAGGATAGGAGGAGGAAGCTCTCTTTGCCTTGCCCGGTATTGTTAAAACCGGAATTGGATGTGACCTCTGTCAACGGACGGAGGCCGATTGGACCCATTTATCCCTCATGTGCTGGAAATGTAACCTTATCAAGATCACAAGGGCCAGCTCCGTTTTCTGTTTGGGTTAGTAAAGATGGTAGGCCTGTAGCACGGCTGCCGTTTTGTCGCCACCACGGGAGTACTACGATTGTGGTCCAAGGAGGCCACTGGAAGGTCAGCCCAAGGCGCATTAATCTTCTTCTGAAGCCAACAGTCCGTCTCATCTGCAGGTGGAACATAAAAGGTTTTATCGGAAGTCAAAGCTCACCGAACGCCGATTGAGAGAGCACAGTGGTGCCAAGACCAGGGGATCTTGATCTGATGATGTGATGAGCTGGCATGGAGTTTATGATGCTGCCCCTGATGCAAGAAAACCATGTAAACCATGGAATAATGATGTTCTACCTGTGAAGGATATGAATGATTCTTCCAAGAAAGAAGGAATGCTCAGGAAAGGGTGCTTTATGAAAATACCAGAGACATGTTTCACCAACCACATGACATCCAACTGTTGCCTCTGACTGCCTACTCTTGTCCTAGGCCATTGCTCCGACAGTTTATCGGGGAAGATGGAGAAGAGGTAACAAAGTGACTGCACAAGTTTTGCAGTCATATGCAGGGCCCAAACTTTAAAGATCCAGCCATGGTCAACGTGTTCAAGGATTATCCGAACGCGATTTGTTTGGTGTTAAAAGTGGAGGTGGTCAGTTGAGAGCGCTACCGGAGAGAGGAAAAACTCAGAAGTCAGCAGAATCTACCGACGGATGTTCAACGAATTGGACCAAAGGATCTATTTTTGAATGGACGGAATTTTGGAAGGACTGGGCAACCCACTGCTGGTCTACCTTTTTTGCCTTTTCCACCGCCATCAATCTGTTCGGCTCCACATCCCGGATTTCCAGTACCAGGATGGTCCATTCCTCCTGTCCCCCAGCAAGGTGCTGAGCGGGGGACCGACATTTTTGCCGGTGCCTAACCAGCCCAACATTCGACCACCCTCCACAATGGAATAACTGAGGACGCACTGGAGATGGCACTAGGGTGTGCTTTAGATGTCACAAGCTGGGCCATATGGCTAGAGAGTGCCTGAAAGTGGTACCTTAGGATGTCCGGATGATGTAACACCAAAATCAGCATTTAAACTACAGGAAACAATGTGGACAGAGTGTGCCTATGATGATGGCCTCTGTTAATAGGCAGCATAAACAAGTCATTTTGATTGCGAAAGAATCTCTAAAGCCCCCATACGTCCAGCCGATTTCACTAAATAATAGGAGATCGAGACATTCATCTTTGGCCTCTAGTGCCTTGGATTTGGAAATCTTCCATCTTGGATACTGGCAAAAGTGATTGGGCCAGAGGAATTATTAACTTGCCTGCCTCTGAAATTCCAATTTCTGTTCATGACTTTAGTTTCGGTGAGGAATTGTCTCTCAATGTTGATTAAAGTTCCTACTAGTCCAGCTTTTTTTTAAATTGAGCCAGTACAGCAGTTGGCTGCAATGGTGCACTATGTTAAGCCATTTAAGGGTTTTCCACCTGGGATCAAAGACCGGATACGTGCCCACGCTGCCGTTGTGAAATCTGGTCTGGCTAGTGAACTGGTGCTGAGATCAAGAGTTGCAGAACCCAAGGTGGTGGATGATTGAACTGTTTGTACCGATTTGCAGTTTCCTAAAATAGCTACTGGTGAACTACGAAATATTCCAAGTCCTAGGACTGATGATGGCGTCATCTATGCCATTTTGAAATTTCCACCACCCGAGAGAGATAAAATGCCAGAGAAAAACAGGGGCTCCAAGGAGCCTTGTCCTCGTTCGGCTCCATGTCCAACAAATCTGGGACCAACAGGGGAGAGAATCACCGGTGATGATGCCTCCACTCATTCCAGTTCAGAAAGGCTTGCACCTGAAAAGCGATGTGGTTTGCAAGGGAGTCGAAAGTGCCTAGGCAAAATTAACTCTGGAGAAATAAAAATTCAGAAAACAGTTGATAGTGCAAGAATTGGCTGGATGAAACAGCCAATTGTCGGATCAACTGAACAGCCGCCTACAAGCTTTCCGAGAGAGTGAGGTAATAATTCCTCTAACTATTTGGCCAAACTTGTGACACGTGACCCCATGGGACCGAGGTGACCAGTGATCTCACCCAACACTGAGTGTTTGATGGACATCAGAAAAGAGTGGAGCAGGATTCATGTTGTATCACCCAAACCAAATGGTGACCCTCCTGCGCAGTGTGCAGTTCCAGTGAATTATCGTTGCCCATCTGAGCAGTGTTTGGACTCTGATAAGGTACAGGTCTTGGATGGAATAGAACCGCCACGGGATAATTTTATTGGACGTCATGATGCCGGCAAGAACAAAATAAAGACCAAAAATAACCCAACCCAATTGAAGGACTTGAGAGTCCTGGAATGGGTTTTTCATTCTCTAAGGGTTCCTTTTTTCACATCGCAGTGGTTTGTCGAAGCAGTTTAGAATTTTCTATTCATGCCATGCCAGCAGAATGTGACCGGTTTATGGAAGTAATTCATGAATGAGGTTGCTAACTGGCGCGGATGATAATGCAGTTTTTGAGGTAAAATTGATTCTGGGGAGTTTTAAAATTGTGTTGTTTTTGGTAAATTGGTGGTCCGGTTGACCACTATTACCAGGGAGTCTTTTTGTGTTTGCAAGTGTGAAAAAGTGGTGGAAATATATATTTTTTGTCATTGGTTTGGTTGCTGACTCATGGATGATAATGTAATTGTGGGCATAGAAGTGTTGTTAGTGTAATGTTATGGCCATAACGAACGTGACTTGTGAGTGTGGATTGCCACACTCACTAGGGAGTCATTATTAGGATTTAAAAATGCGAAAAAGTGGTGGAATTAATTGTTTTAACAGGGTTTTATTTTTGGTGACGCCATAGCATCATGACCAGTAATTGTATTTCGTGAATTGGCCACTGCAGTTGCTGGCGCACTTGTTGCATTGGCCTCACTTTTTTCATGATAAAACGCACGTGAGTTTTTTTGAGAAATGGGAATAATTTGCTTTAGTTCCCGTCGTCGGAAACGATTGGCGAGACAGTGCCACAGATTACAACAACAGGAGGCACTGCCACGTGATCCAGAGGTAATTAAATATGACAAATAACTGTAGCCCAGACTTTTGGCTCATGTCTAAATGTAGGCCTACCTCTATAGGAGTTGCCAGACACACCTAGCCTAGACCTTGGACAGGGCATTGCTAGATTCGTCTGACGAAAGGGAAAAATAGGTAATGTTTATCATATGCATGGCTTATCAGAGTGAGAAAAGTGCCGTAAAATAGCAAACATCTAGAAGAGAAAGAAAAAAAAATTGAGAAATATCGCAGTGAGAAACGTTAATGAGCGAATCGAGATTGATTATGAAATGAATATGTCGAGCTAAATGATTTTTTTTGGTAAAAGTTTCATTCATTGTCACACAGTTGAATTGTCATTGTAGACAGGCTTTAGGAATATGTTTTGTCTCGCGTTGGTAACATGTACGACACGTCGTGGCACAGTTGGTGTATGATGGACTGCGGTTCGGCGGTCCCGGGTTTGATTCCCAGCACGGGCTTTGGCTCGGGGTCCCGTGCACGATTATGTGGTTAATTGATGAAGACGTGTGTTTTTTTTACTGCAGAATTTTTTTGGGGGGAATTGTGATTATACTGGTCATCTTGGGATCGGATTTCATTATGGGATCACGTTACTTGCCAACTTCGCGGTCACAATTTTTTTTCCCTTAAAGAGCTTCATATGATGTAACACCAGCTGGAGCATATTTATACTCCCTTTTTGTGACACCGGGTCATCTCGACAGCTACTCGAGATACTGATCCACCACCCAGCACTGAGAATGACCAGAGACACCTAGGTTTTAGTTTTCTGACCTCCCGTCCATCCAAGGAGGGGAACGCCTTACGGTCTGGACAACTACTGGAGCCATTGCGAACGGAGAGCAAAGTCTCGCAGGAGATCAGCAGCGGTTTCCAGCAGTTGAGGGGGTCTGATGTTAGCCTGCCACCACTAAAAGTGGCTGGTCAGTTGAGTGTGGGACCCATTAGCTTGGTCACCTACTCGTCCAGTGAAAGCGAGGATGACGGAGCGAGCGTCGAGCCTTTGCCACCAGCAAAGCGATTGCGTTTGAGAGACGAGACCGACGGTTGGTGTGTGGGAAGTGTTCAGGTGTCTGGCATTTTTTTGGAGAGTTTATTTTCACCAGTGCGAACTGCGGGTCGAACAGATTGTTTGCTCGTTGTCGGAGATAAGGATGAGTGGCGATGCAGGAACCGATCAGGTTGGGTGCTGTGGAAGGCAGTTATGCCAAAATCCCAGTGACCACCTCTGAGAGTCTGGCATTGAACGCAAGAGTCCAATCGGAAAGCGTGGACAGTTGATTGTGATTGGCGATGTTCGTTGTTCCACCTGGGTAATTGATAGTGTGGTTAACACTGGAAGGGTTGGAACTGGGAAGAGGTTTGATCGCGACCGGAGAAATCTCGCCTCTGGTAAGGCACCATCATCGAGGCCCATTGTAATGAATCCTGAATCCACTTGGACGAAGAGAGAGTACCGCCAGCACGAGTTTTGAACAGTCTAATCTGGGAGGAAAGTGTAAGAGACCATTGGGAACATCAGAGAAGCCAGCAAGGCTTCCTAGTATCCTCCCTGACAATCCTGTCCTGGGTTCTAGAAAATCCAGAAGGTCTAAGAAGGCCTGAGAGAGACAGCGACATCAAGAAGAATTAAACATTACAATTGATTTGGTGTCACCACTGCGATTTTCGGGAATAACAGCTTTATCCAAATGTGATGAACAATCCTTTGTTGGATGAAGGCCTAAGCCTCCTACAGATGGGTATGGCTTCATCGACTGGATGAAGACCAATCCAGTCCCTATTTTGGAGCTGCCTCAAGAGGCCAGTCATCAGGTCGACAATACAGATACACCAGAAGTCGTCATGAGCAGTCCTGTCCGGTCACCTCAGGAAAGGGAGGAGGACTGGATTGCCAAACTGTCACCTCTTCGACCACCACTGGAGATGTCAACAACGCAACAATACAGATACACCAGAAGTCGTCATGAGCAGTCCTGTCCGGTCACCTCAGGAAAGGGAGGAGGACTGGATTGCCGAACTGTCACCTCTTTGACCACCACTGGAGATGTCAACAACGCAATGTCAGGATTCAGATGTGTCGCTATTGGGAGAGGTTGACAACTTTATCAAGGCCACGATGACTGCTCTCGAAGGAAGAACTGTTGTAGGAATGGGGGTCGCCCTAAGTAAGCCGTCTGATAAATCGACATTTCTTTTTGAACATACCTATGCGCTTGACCCACCTGGGAAACCACAATGTAGTCAGCTCCGTGTGTTGATCAACACTCAGGTTGTAGAGAATCAGCCCAACACCCATGAGGCTCTGATGAGCGAGGAGATGTTTCAGAAGGTTTTGGGGTTGAGCACAACAGATGTCGAAGTAGCAGATTTCGAAAATGCTGACCCACCTGGTACCCCGTTTGCAGCGGATTTTTCTCAGCCTGAGTCTCCGCCCTATATATTATATGTTGGCCGGACGCCGATGCCATCGTTACCAGGGCAGCCTGAGACCAGCACACCGGAGACTAGTTTTTGTTTGCTTATACTCTACTATCGATTTTTATGATTTGCATAAGATTTCTGTATGAAACCACAATTATTTATGATTGATTTTAGAATTCGCCTTACAATATTTAAATTGATATTATTCAGATATTATTTCATTTGCTGATGTTTGTTTATAATGAATGATATTAATCTTAGCAAGATAAATATCGATATTCTTATGACACCTGTATATAGTGATCTTGATTTGCGATGTTTTCTATTGAATGTTAGAAGTCTCACCTCAAATTATGAGGAACTGGAATTGTACATTGTAGATATTATAAATAATCTGGACGTTCTAATTCTAACTGAAACCTGGCTTAAGGATGGATCGCAAGACATGTTTAACTTTAAGGGATTTAAAAGTTTACATTATGTATGCAATGATAGACGAGGAGGTGGTGTCTCTATTTATTACAATTTATCCACAATTAAGGACTTAATACAGATTAAAGTGGAATCTAATAGCTTTGAAAACCTCATGGTCGAATTCACTACAAATAAAGGAATTAAAACTAGATTATTTGCCATCTATCGTCTTCAAATAATAAGTACTGCAACATTTTTAATTGAATTTTCAGACCTAATAACAAAATATAAAAACAATTGTTTATTGATAATAGGCGATATTAACATTAATATAAGTGATATATTAATAAATAATAACGATAAATCACTTTATTTGGAAGTATGTGCAGAACTTGGATTATATAATTTCAATAATGAGATAACCAGACCCTCTAATTTTGGAGGTACAGTAATCGATCACATAATGGCTAACTTTGTGATGAAGAGATCGCATTGTATTGTATTACAAGCACTTATATCGGATCATTATCCGATTTATTTTGGTTTTGATTACATTAGTATGCAAAAAACTATTTCAAAGAAAGTTAAAAAAGATATGATAAATGATAAATGTGTTGATATGAAGATGGTAAGACAATCACTATTGCAGGAAACTTGGTCTGAATTTACTTATATATCATGTCCTATTTTGGCTCTAGATACTTTTTATACAATAATTTCGAACAATTTCAATAAAAACAGATTTAACAGATCAAAATTAAAACCTGTTGACAAAACATGGGTTACACCCTTTTTAAAACTACAGTTACGCCGTAAATTAATGCTAGCTCGTTTATCAAAAAAATACCCATATAATGCTAGATTGCACACTTATTATAAGAAATACAATGCAGTAGTACGCACAAACATTAAACTAGCGAAATATAATGAATTTACCACAATAATAAACGATGATACATACTCAAGCAAGCAACGATGGGATAATATAAAAACAATTATGGAAGGTACCATTACTAAACATATAAATCCTTATCCTAATATTCTAAAAGACGGAATAACAAGTACATCAGATTCAAATTTTAATTATAGATTATCTCTAAATTTTGCAAAACATTTTCAGGAAATTGGAATAAACCTACAAAAAAATCACAAGTTAATGATAACATATTACAATGGGAAGCAGAAGACGACATATATAGTACTAAAACAAATGTTTATATTGAAAAGTTAGATTTTTCGAATATTACACAAAATGAAATTAAGGCTATTATTTGAAATTGTTCGATTAATAAAGGATCAGGCCCTGATGGCTTAACAATGAAATTTATAAAAACAAACCTTGACATATTACTTGACCCTATATTATTCATTTTAGGATTATGTATAATTAATAATGTGATTCCAGAAAAAATGAAAGAGACAACAATCAAACCAATCTTTAAGGGGGGGATCAAAATGACTTAAATAATTACAGGCCTATCTCTATACAAAATTCCCTCCATAAAATCTTAGAATTATTTATAAAAAGTAGATTAATGAAATATTTAGATAGTAATAAAATATTATATATACAACAATATGGATTTTTAAAAAATAAAAATATTCAGCAGCCACTTACGAACCTTATTAACTTTATAACTTTAGAGTTAGACCAACGTAAAACACCCATTGGAGTATTTATGGACTTGAAAAAGGCTTTCGACACATGTAACCACACATTACTACTGCATAAATTACACGATATCAAGATACAAGGCACAAACTTAAAACTTTTCAATAGCTATTTAACCCTTTAAGCTGCCAGCCCGCCTTAAGGCGGGCACACAAATGGCAATTGCAAAGGCCAGCCCGCCTTAAGGCATTTTCACTTTTCAAAAAATCCGTGGCAAAAATCTGCTAAATGCAGAATGAAACAAAGCACATGATTGGATAGAGCGA
>JAQGBY010007351.1:0-11855 GCA_034698785.1 Mycogona germanica | reverse complement strand
ACAGATGGCAAAGCAGAAGATAAGAAAACAGATGGTACAGCAGAAGATAAGAAAACAGATGGTACAGCAGAAGATAAGAAAACAGAGGGCAAATCAGAAGATAAGAAAACAGAGGGCAAATCAGATGATAAGACAGCAGAGGGCACAGCAGAAGATAAGAAAACAGATGACAAAGATGGAGAAACAGTTGTAGACAAAGTAGCAGATAAGAAAAAAGCTGATGAAACAGAGAAGAAACACGAGAAGAGGGAAGATGCCAAAACAGAAGCCAAAGCAGATGCCAAAACAGAAGACAAGAAAACAGATAACAAAGATGGAGAAAAGGTTGACACCAAAGTAGATGAGCAAAACGGTGACGAAACAGAAAAGACAGATGCCAAAAACGTAAATATCACAACATTTCATAAACCTATTTTAATGTCAGATTTATATTGCAAAATCAGTAAATTATAGAGTAACGGTACAATGGTTAATCTATAAAACATGGACCTTCCTAATACACGATAACAATGAAAACGAACGTGTAAGCCGAAGAGTAATTTTCAAATTTACGTATTAGGTAGGTCCCTAGTAATCATCAGTTAAGTGTAAATAAATAGATAATTTGTTTCTCAGTGCTCTCTTTTTTACGATCTATAGGTCGACAAAATTATCAACTGTGTTATCGATGCTTTTGTCAAGGTCAGTACTGAATCAAAAGTATTTCAACAGTTTTATAAGAGTTTTATAATAGTTCAGATGGCCTAAATTTGACGAATTTAGAAAATGTGATTTTGCCTAGCCTAAGGTTCAGACCTTGGGAGGGAATTTAGAAACACACTCTTTCTTCGCAAAATTATATAATTAAGTATTTAGGGATGCACTTGTCAACAAACAAAAATGCATGAGTCAAGTGTGACTTTTATTAATGTAATTATGAGGCAGGAGTTTTTTAGTGTTAAGGAAGATCCAAATTCAGGATCAAAAATCAGGTAAGCAAAGAGTTATTATTTCCATGACGGAACATTGGTGTTCTTGAGAAAAAATTAGCATCTCCAAAAGGTGACGCAATAAGACTATATCGAAAAGGAGTAATTTCCCTTTACTCTATCACCTTATTGAGATAGTCCATTATCTAATTTCTTAGCTAACGATAATTTTCACCAATTTGTCATATTTTTCAGGTCTGTTTGGATTATGAAAAATAGCAGCAAACAGGAATAAATTTCGGCCCTTTTATTTGGTTTTGTTCTGTACAACTTCGAAATGTTGTTTTGATAAATATTAATTGCGGTTGAAGTTAACTCTTTGGTTTGTTTATTTTATGTCGTCTTGCTCTGGTTGGAATCCTAAAATCTGAAAGTGTCCTATCAATAAGGATGAAAGTTGCATGGAAACTAAAATATTCCTTGGTCGAATGGACCCCTTTATCACGAACAATGAACACCCTGTACACCTCATTTCTATGATATGACACGTGGCTTTAAACTGCATTGAGATCATGACAATTTGCGGTAATGACACGCCTGATCTGCCTCGGCAGCACAAAGACCGACAATAAAAAATATGAACCATCATAACTGGGCTCATCGTAACAAGGAAGGGATGATGGATTTTATTAATATTTACGATTTTAATTAATAATTTGATTCGTAATACGATTTTAATTAATAATTTGATTTTGCAATGTTACGTGATTTTCTAGTGATTAAAAAACACGGTGTTAAACTGTAGCACTGTTTCATCAATTGATCGTCCCAGTCAATCCAGATCGTTTCATCCGGTGCCAACGTCACCTACGTCATCATAACTCTTGCTAAAGCAGATCGCGGGAACTCGAATCACGTGAAAAGCGATCGATTAGCGAATCGCCTTGAGCGGCGGTAGCGGAACGCAGCGCTCCGTTCTCGTTCCCCTTTATCTCTTACAAATGGCACGTGCCGTGCCGAGAGCGAAAAAAGGCTCCCTCTCGTCGTCGGCATACGTGTTAAACGACTCGAAAGAGGAAGAAAAACGGAAGTTGTGGGGATGGGAATTCCATTTTCCCTGGACCGCAACCGATCGAACAATATGGCGGCGATTTAGCGCCAAGTGAGAGGAAAACAAACGATCATAGGGGCGGGTGTGTATGTTCGTGATTTTATCTCTCCCCCTTCTTGTATCCGTCCCCTTTTCACTTCGACTCTCACCCCCTAAAGGCCAGTCAAATTCCCCATCCCCCCACTGCTAACCGAGTAGGACATTTTCCCGCTAGGTGGCTTATGAGTTGAAACGCGCGTTTACCGTTCTCACGATCTCACTCCAATCCTTTCCGTGGAAATGATTTCAAAAACGCCACCAATGAACCGGTTTTTTTTACTCACCATGTAAACTGACATTTTTGAAAACAACATGTGACGCATTTCACTTTTTTCTTGTGTTTGATTTTCAGTTGGAAGAAACCTCGAATAAAAAGTATAAATTCAAAATGTTGAAGCATGCTCATTTGAAATGACACAAAGACAATTCTCAATATTATCCAATAAAAACTATCCATCACAATTTAAATAGAATGGGCCTGTCCGGGAATTGAACCCGGGACCTCTCGCACCCGAAGCGAGAATCATACCCCTAGACCAACAGGCCGATAACAAATGCCACCAAAACAGGTTTATTTACAGCAGGCATTCTTGGATTTTTTACAGTCTCAAATCTAGAGCATTCTAAAATATCAGATGGGAAACCAAAACCTTTGACCTTAACTGGTCTTTCAACCACCTGACTTCTCAGGGGCTGCTTGTTCTTAGAAATTGCAATTGTAAAGGAAATTACACAAGAATATCGGGATCAGATCAATAAACTTAGTCGAATGCTTTCGAAATATTCGGACTGAAATGTCAATGACTTGTAGCAGCAGCGTCTGGTTGGCATCGATTTTCACAAAGGCTAGAAAATGGGTCCTCAATTCTGGTCCCTTAATGTCACATCCGCTTTAATCACTAGGTGGCGTCAATTTGGCGATTTGCCAGGTGACGGAAATCTGCAATTTTAAATCCACGTCTCTGCGAATTAACTGATTCCGTGGAACTCCACCAGAGGGCACCAACAACTGTCATGCATGGAGGTCAAACGTATACGTAATTGCTTAGAACGGATATATCGTGTTTGGTCTGTGACGTCAGAAAGACAGAATATACGGGTTTTTGCAAGGAGGAGGAGGAGGAGGAGGTGAACTACCATCACCAACATAGGATAGATTTTACCCTCTTCAAACAGTTTAGCTTCGGGTCGCCTGCGGTGTAACACAATCGGATCTGGTTCAGGGTTAAGGGTGCATCGAGGGGAAGGTTTGAGGGCTAAGGGGGAATTGGGACCTGGCGGTTACGGTGCAGGGTTTAAATAAAGCCGGATCATATCCTCCTAAGGCTCGTTACTAGTTCCCATACTAAATCAATCTATTTTTTAAATTTAATTTATGAAACTCTCACTTTTAATATTTAGGGGAATACCGGAAATGAATGCGGAAACGTCTCGACTACAAAAATTATCCAAGTTTTAAAAAAGCCTCCATTCGCTGATATCCTTTTATAACATGAGATGAAATAATTAAATCTCTCTCTGGATGTCGAAAAGAAAATCAAAACTGATTGTAATAAGAAGAAATTGTATTTTGTTTCAATCGATTTAAATTGTCCTTATCGTGTCCAACTCGTTTTTTAGTTACATGGTCTTATGTAGATTAACGATACCGCGATCCAAAAATGTATTCTTTAAATCCAACAATCCTAATTGACCCCACCCCTCACCCCACTATAAACACATGTTTAGTTACCTAATCTGTTGTCCAATCAAAACTTGTCAAATTGATTCTCGTGTTACTCTGACTTTGTCGTTCCAACTAAAACATACGAACATCCACTATTGAATAGAGATGAGGGGGTTGAGGATAATATAGGAGGTATCGAGTTCTACGATAGAGATTCGAGGGGTTGATCTGAGGGTTGATCAATCTGTTCCCATCTGCGAGCCGAATTGTTGCGAATTATGTACCCCTAGTCACCACGATGCGTGAGTGGCGCCGGGAATCGAACCCGGGACCGTCGCTTCACAAGTCTGTTCAACTGAGCTAGGTGCTCCTAAATATTTTTGATTCATCTTATATTTGGTTAAAAAAGAGCTTTTTTTTGTCTTGATACAGTTTGAAATTAAGACAAGAAACGAATATTTTGAGAAGAGAAAGAAAACATAAATAGCAATGAAAGTAGTCAACAACTTTGCTTCAAAAATGACATTTCTCAGCAGCGATTAAAGTGTTATGACTTTTTCTTATAATCCAAACTTGCGTTGAATAACAGCTTCTCCGTACTGGTAGCTCCACCTAGAGACCGCGACCAACAACAAATTTTTTCCTGCCACAACTATTTAACAAAAAGAAAACCAAACAGATTCACCGCAAATCGCCAAACACCTGTAAAAGCTCCCCATTTTGCTTCCCCGCATAGCATGCTGTCTTGAGAACTAGAGCTGAGAAAAAATCACGTTCAAATAACAAAAAAACTAAATCTCTTATAACTTCATTTCCACAATCTATTTATTTTAAGTTCCTTATTCATTTCTGTAAACATGAATACTTATAATAAGTATCTAGATACAAAATGATTTAGCCGCAATTTCGAGACAGCGCTGCCAGATAAAAAATATTTTTAATCCTCGATATCGAAATTACAATAACGAAGTGCCAATTTCCGAGAGGGGTGATTCCCCTCACTCTTATTCAGAGAGAACACTTGACGAAATGCAATTTATAGGCCACGCGCCGTCTTATTGTGACCCCTAAAAATAGTCACGATAGGGGGATCGCTACAACCTGGTCATCATTTCGAGTGACCCCCCGAACCCCAACCGATCGCCCAAGTACCGCACCCTGAGGGGTTGATTCGAAGCGCTTCGAAATGTTTGCCCTTACAACTGCGAATAATATAGGAAAAAAGATAAGCAAGTGGGCTCTGTGATTTATCATTAGGTGGCGCAAACTTCGCCAATGGGCAGAGAGCGGAATGTCGCAATTGCCACCACTAGGGGCGCTGGGGACGCCAAAGAAAAAAACTTTATTCGATAGTTCTTCGGTCAACCATTAAAATTTCAAAAGATCAACACTAACACTAGTTTAAAATATTTTCTTTTATTGATTTGCCATTCTGCTAATCTGCCCCCTGCTTACATTCATAAAACCAGCCCAGTCCAGCGACATTAGCGCCATCAACGGGTATTAGAAGTACCGAGTGATGCATACTCATGAAGGGTTTTCTCACATCTTTTGCGGTTCGTACATGACACGGTTACAATGGAGGGTGCTTAACCGTCGCCGTAAACCACTCATGCCAGATTAGGGAACCGGGAACACGGAGACTGCCATTTCCGGTAGGTTGGCGCACGCGCGCGCCGTCTGGTGACGACAATTGGGGAGAGTGAAGAGCTCTGGTGAACCCCGGTGAAAGGATAGTCTGAAGATCAGGGTAGCCCCGTGGCTGAAACAATATTGCATTGATACACGGTTACACGGCAAAATAAGACAGTTACACGGAAATTACACGGGCTATTTGAAATCAGTCCATGAAGAGAAAATAAATGTTTGTTAAGGAAGGATTGTCATCTAAATGTCCTTCGTTTGCTACAAGTATTCTTTCTATGGAATGCTAATTTTGGAATACGACGCGCACTCCAAATGGAACATCCGGTTGGTCCAAGACCTGACGTGACTTCTTGGAGTATCTGGGTACGCCCTTATACTAGCATAACATATAGAATATCACTGTATATGTTGATAAAGAAATAGTACGTAACAAAACAAATAGCAACTGTGATGTTTTCGCAATAATAAGGCGTTCCAAATAGATAAAATTATCAAGGCATGTCTGACGCCCGTTACATTAATTTATCATTGAATCAAAGTTTACAACATTTGATAAAACTCTGACATAAAAACATATCGATTTATATCAGTACAAACTCTAAACATACATTAATTGCACACCATTAAGACATGGTGAACTCTAAAAGCTGTTCATTTCTGTTCATTTTCAAATTTTTAAGCAGCAAAAATATTTGGGAACTGATTGAGCCATATTGTTTTACAGAGTACAAATACGATATAAACGAACAAGATTTAAATTTTCTAACACAAAAATTAAATCAAAATTCAAAGCAAAAATTTTAAGACCGTTTAAGGGATTTAATAACTAACACAGTGATCTTAATTGCAATGTTGTAAATGTGTGGAACATTCATATAAACCTAAACAAGTTAAGAATACAGGATGTAGGAAATTTATGGAATGTCTGAAAGAAAAAAATTGGAGAGTCGTCACATTCAATAACAAATATATGTGTAATATTTTCTAATCTGTCCATGGTCTCGTAGATTGTTATTTTCTTTTTTTTTTGTTGTAATATTTAAAGATAATTAAGCAGTGTCTGTGTTGGCTAGGAAAAAAATTTGTTGGAATGTATTGGTGAAATATTAGTCATTCGATGACGTGCTGATAAACACAACATGCAGTTGCTATTGACTAATCCAAAACTGTTACAACAGATAAGATCACTCGAAATTGTATAAATAAAGGTCTTGTAAACTGATAAAGTTGTTTTGTGGCAAGTTTGAGAGAGAGCAAAGTGTTGTTTAAAAAATGTCACGTCCTAACGGAGATAGATTTTTAAGTAAATTAGAAGAAGTTACGTTTTACGAAGCAGACGTTTCTGCGAAAATATTGCTGAAAATTCACGAATCCATTACTAAGAACATTGATGAGTTGAGAGAGATTCAAGTCCAGGAATTCAAACAGGATGGCTCCGTTTACGAAGCCGCTTGGAGGAAAGCTGAAACGCAATACAAAGTGGTGAAGAAACTCGCCAAAGAGAAGAAGAAACAGGAAAAAGAAAAACATAAACACGACAAAGAACCGATTAAAGAAGACAAGGAAAAGACTGAACACGACAAAGAGGCGAAGAAAAAAGAAAAAGAAAAGAAAAAACACGACAAAGAAGAAGGCAAAGAGGAGACTAAGGAGGACAAAGAAAAGACTGGACACGACAAAGAGGAGAAGAAGAAAGACAAAGAAAAGAAAAAACACGACAAAGACGGCAAAGAGGAGAGCAAGGAGGAAGAAGCGAAGAGAAAAGAGTTGAAGAAGCAAGCCAAAGAATTAAAGAAACAAGCCAAAGAACACGAATCGGGTGAAAAAAAGTCTGAGAAAATCAAGGAAATCCACATTGCTCTTGTCTGTTACTCTCTGGAAGAAGGAAATTTCTACAACGTCTTCAATGCCGCCACTCGAGCCATCAAAACTGAGGAGGACATTGAAAAATTCAAGTACAAAAGCTTTTACCAATTTCTGTATCTCGCTCTTACAAAAATGCACGCGGAGGAACCATTAAGAAGCACTAATGAGGAGATCCCGCTGCTGTACCGAGGGTGCGTCGGCAAAATACCCGAAGCCGACCGCGACAAGAAGTTCGTGTCATTCCATCATTTTGTGTCCACCACTTCCGACCTGGCGAAGGCCTCGAGCTCTTGCGGTGACAAGGAGTCGACTGTCTTTGTCTTCAAAGGCCATGAGCAGCACAGCACAAGGATGGACGTCCACAGCTTGTTTCCTGACGACCGTGAGTTCATTATTCGGCCCGAAGAAACCTATAAAATTGTTAATGTCAAAGAAGATGGCAGTAAGGTGGTCGTGACTCTTGAACCCTAAGTCTATGAAGAAGCTGTGGAAATCTAGTCAGAGCTATCCAATATTTTTTCGAACAATTTCACCACGTTTCAAATTTGTGAATCAATTTGTGTTTACATGTATTTGATATAATTACTTCGTCAAATTGAATTGTAAAATTTTGTAAAGCATGTAATAATGATGTATTATAATGTCATGTTTATTCTTAATTCTGATGAATTTGATGCAGTCAATCAATACAGTTTTGGTTTTAAAGGAAATTAAAGTGGGAAAATAAACTTGTTTACATGATTTTTTTAAAAATCTGACATGATCAATTATTATTCCTGATTGTTCTTGTTAGCTGAAACTCTGTTTGCATCAATCTGTTTATCTTTTATTAGTCTACCATAACGTTATGTATTCAGGAATATCCCTTGCATATTGAATGGTTTCCCCCTGGAAAATTTGATTTCCACAAAAAACAAAAAATGTTAAAGTACAATCTACTTATTTTATCGGATAAACATGTGTTGCCTAATTTTTGCCCGTTAATGCTCTGGCGAATTTTGCGTTGAGCTAAATAACTAAAAAAAATTAAAAATTATTCCAAAATCAACTAACTAATCTTTTGTCAAATTTCAAATTTGATCAGCTCTAATAATGGTAATTTATTACGAATAATTATTTTTTTATTGTATTATTTCTTTTTTCTAATTTATTTTTGAGAGCAACAATTTTTTTACCTGTATTTTTTAATTTATTACGAATAATTAATATTTTATTTATTTATGAGAGCAACAATTTTTCAGCAGCTTGGCACCATTGGCACTTTCGGATTCGGTAAAACTGAAAATTTGAGAGCCCTCTAGTTGGGGGACGCTGCAATTAAGCTTGTGGACGAATTTCAAGATGGCGGTGCTGATGTAGGCCGCCATCTTGAGCACACTAGCGCAACTAGCGACTTCGCGCAACAACCGTTATAGGAGAGAAGCGGCTTGAGTCAATACTGTACACGTCACAATTTTATCATTTGTAATCTTTGACTTAATGATAAACTGTGACGCGCGTCAGCCCTGCCCTGATAATTTTACCTACGCACGTATTCGGAACGCCCAACTGATAATTTTATTACAAAACATTACAGTTTCTATTTGTTTTGGTTCGTGTTATGTGTCGTGTATAAGTTTTTGTTTGAGGACGTGTCCAAAAAATCGTTAGGTCTTTTTCCCAACCGGATGTTCCGCCATGTGAAGTCGTGCGTAGAATTCAAAGTCCAGTATTAGATATCGGACAAACCGGACTCGGAGATTTTGCTCTTTATGAATTTGTGGTCACCCTAAAGCATATGTTTGGCGCAGACGTCCGGCGTGGCGATGATAGATGGTGGTGGTGGTGATAGGAGTTGAAGTACAGATAGGGCGATCGGTTCGTAATACTGTAAGGATGCGAGGGGTGGTGGATGAATAGAGGGGGGTGGGGGTACATCGTGCGGTGAGTGGATACAGGAGCTTAAATAACGGGGGAGGGGGAGCTCCTTGGTCGGAATAACCGGTGGCCATTCTTCGAGTCCCGCGAGGGGCGGATATGAATTTGATTACCACTACCGGTCCGCTGTTGGTATTTCTAATTGATTCGTTAAACCTTAAACGATTTTTTTTCTCGAACCGACTGCATAGCTTGGTACGTTAACTTACCTCCGTTCCCTTCGCCAAAAAAGTGTTATAGCAAATCGACCTCAATTCGAGAGAAAATCATTTGGAGAAAGATCAGCTCTAGTAATTGGTAAAGATATTGAGTAAGGTTAACGCGACCTATATTGCTTTCAATGAGCGAATAATTTACATAATGTTGGGCGCATTGGATGAGGATCCCCATAGAAAATTACAGTAGTTCGGCGCAAATCCGCTAGGTTTTCTATTTTTCTTTTGGAATATGTCTATAGAAACATAATTTTGTTACATAGAATTTACGAGAATGAACTGTTCTCATTTAATTAAATATAATAATAATTCTGTTTTATCTGTTTCTACGTGTTGACAATATATTTGAGGTTTCAATATAATTTGCCACAATTTTTATAATGAAAATACTAAAAGTCAATTCGAATTTGGCAACTCTGCGTTATTGGAAAATCGCGAAAGGTTTTTCTATTGAATTTTTCAATTGAAATGTGACAATTAATGTGTTTTTTTCAAATCGAATAAGTCATCCTCGGTAGTATAGTGGTTAGTATCCCCGCCTGTCACGCGGGAGACCAGGGTTCGATTCCCTGTCGGGGAGTTTCTTCTTTTTCATATTTAAATTCGAATGTAAGGTGAAAATAAAAAAGAGACTCCCCGACAGGGAATCGAACTCTGGTCTCCCGCGTGACAGGCGAGGATACTAACCACTATACAATCGAGGACTACTTGTTTAAACAGTTTCAAGCTTATTCCATCTCTTTTAAATTTTTAAGATAATGCAATAATAAATTTTTAATTCAATTGTTTCTCCATTAAGGAAGTGAACAAAAAATGTATTCTAGAAAATATCTTAAAGATGCGTCTTAAATTGAGTCATTGCGTGAACATTCTTCAGAATAATCATGACGACGCCCAGTTCCTTAGTGATCGCAGCGCCCACTCGCGTTTAAAAATAAAATGACGATGCAATCTATTTTCAGTATAGCCCCTCGATTTGCATGCGACTGAAGTGAACGCACCACAATCCCTGCAACTTCCGCGCCATTGAACTCGCACGCGTCCCGCGTCCAACAAGAGGGGCGCTGTCGTCGTTCCATGAAGCACACCGAAACGTCGGCCGCAAACACATTATCTCCGCGCCATAAGGTCGCCACGCGACCTCCCGATGGATCCACACGTGTCATAATGGAACGAATCGTCCAATGTACACAATCACGCGGTTGCGGAGAAGGGGAGGAGGAGGAGAAGGGGAAGAGCCAATCCGTTCTCTACTCTGATTGGTCGACACGCTAATCGAACGCTGCTTCCGTTCCGGAAACCGTTTCTGCGGTTTCGTTACGCCACATCTATGAAATTGTGCATCAATGTGGTCGTCAATGTTGGGAATTCCTAAGAGTGTCGGCACTGTCTGTAAACTTTTATTGGTCACAACGCTCACAATCCTTCCCAACATCACAATAAAGGTTAGAAGACTATTATATTTTCTTCCAATATCAATTGAATATCAATTATCCTCAAATAAATTAATTTAATAATAAATAAAACAAAATGAAGAACTACAATTAGTAGTAGCATTCATCGCAGAATTTACAGCACGTCATGACGTCACGTTTCGCCATTCTTGAGGAAAACGAAGAACGGGAAAAAAAGATTACGTGTTTTATAATATTAGGAGAAGATTTAAACATTCGAATAAAATTCAGCACTATTGTTAATATCCTCTTGCTATAAAGTGTTTTAGAATAAATAAATATATTAGGACATAGAGAAAGTTTTCGCCGATTTTGACCATTGTTATTAAAATGTCATATTTTTGGTTATATTCAATAGTTGTTTTCGAAATAACCAAAAAGAATTTTAAGAAAAGGTCCAATTCCCCAATGTAGCAATGAAGCTATCATATTGAATCGTTTGGTAAACCCACACAAAAATTAGTATCCTTTCGTTAATCACATGGATATAACTGTAAATTGTTAAGTGTTGGCCTGTTGGTCTAGGGGTATGATTCTCGCTTCGGGTGCGAGAGGTCCCGGGTTCAATTCCCGGACAGGCCCAATACCATTGTTTTTTTGTTTGCTTCAAATCTTTTATGTTCTGTGATATAGTAAACGAGTTTATTTCATAAGAGTTAGAAATACGGGACATAACTCGTGGCAAATTCGACGACGAACTGGCGAGGCTC
Organism: Mycogona germanica; assembly: GCA_034698785.1. Taxonomy (NCBI): domain Eukaryota; kingdom Metazoa; phylum Arthropoda; class Diplopoda; order Chordeumatida; family Chordeumatidae; genus Mycogona; species Mycogona germanica. The sequence continues at coordinate 322 of JAQGBY010007351.1, read as the reverse complement.
ATTCAATCATTTAATCTTAAATTGCACCTAATTACTATTTTGGTTTCGTCTTCCTTTTAAACACCTAGCGACAAACAGCAGACTGATTAAATAAATTGCCGAAAATATTTCGTGAGTTGCCTTCGTAAGGATCTAGGTAGTCTAGATAATAAAATGACTAGAATTGGCACCACATTGTGTATCTGTTATCAACAGCTGCAGTCAGGAATTCATTCGCGCACATTGTATCGATATTAGCTTGATATTGTTTGGTGAGATGATTTCAACGTAGTCCTCGATAGTATAGTGGTTAGTATCCCCGCCTGTCACGCGGGAGACCAGG
>JAQGBY010007350.1:0-11855 GCA_034698785.1 Mycogona germanica | reverse complement strand
AAAAAAAAATCATCGAAATCGGTCCAGTAGTTTTCGAGTCTATAAAGACACACTTACTTACTTACATACTTACATACATACATACATTCATTTTTATATATATAGATAATATAATGTATAAGCTGTGTATTTTGGCGGTGTTGGTTATCGTGCTGAACATTCTTCTGCCAAATTTCTAAATTAGGATTGAGCACTTGATAAAATAAGCAATTTGTATTCGATGATGTTATTTGATATTCACGGAACACGATACATGTCTACTAAATACAATTCTCTTAAAATAAAGAACGGGCTACGCCCGGCAAAACACAGGACATAACTGGGAGAAACGACGACATCCGAGTTGGCAAGACTCTGTAATCTGTAAGATACAGAAATTAAAAGAAACGAATAATTTTCTTCGCTGTTACATGGTAAAAGATTACCGTATATTATTTAAATTTATTGGGTAGCGACGAAATTCTTGGGTGACTTCGATCATTTTGTCGCGTGTTTCGCGAATTCTTCGTTTCTTTTACATTTTTTGTATCTTACCTAGTCTTGCCAACTCTGATGTCGTCATTTCCCCCAGTCGGGCTTTACCCGTTCTTTATATTATCATCCGACGACATATTTCTTTACAGTTGTAATTCTACGATACACAACATATTTTAAGGCGATGCTTGTTATCTTTTATGGTAGGATTATTCAATCCTTTTGACTGGGGATCTTTTTAAAAGCGGGCATTTCAATTCAAAAACATTATTCGATATATCTTATTCTTTTGTAGCGAACGTTCTTATGCTTAAATATAATATTGGGAACAAGTTTTAAGATGGGTAAATAAAGAAAAATCAAAGATTGTCTGATAGGGAGACACTTTAATCCGTCAGGTGCAGGAGAAATAAAAACACGTTATAAGGATTATTCAGCAAAAAAAATTTAAATTTGATACAAATTGAAGTGACTAAAAATGATCAATAATAAACAATAAAATATTTTGTAAACAAGATCAAAAGTACATCATTTGTAAGTCAACTATTCCTTTCTTCAATGTAGATAGGTTGATTCAATGCTATTCAGCTTTCAGCTTCAACATATCTTCAGATTCATACGTTCAGCTTCAACATATCTTCTATTTTCTTTTAAAATAAGATGTATAGGGAGCATATCTACAACTCAGTGAACGTTTTAACCTGCCACTATGCGTAAATACGGTTTTCGTTTAGAAAATAATTCGCTGATATATTTCAATATTACAGCACCCTTTGCTCGCTGAAATAGAACGTCACTTCAACAAAACCTGCATTCCATACAAATATGTATTTGGCAAAATGAGTGGCTTGGGCGTCTGCCCAGAGTACGATCCACAGATATCAAAATTTTGTTGTGATCTTCGTAACTCAATTTTCGAATTAAAAACAATTCACACGACATGTAAATAAAAAATGCACCCGTCATGACAGCTTTGATAAAAAGTTTAAAAATTGATATTACTACTGATTAAATCATCTCATCTCATATTATTCAGATATAAGTGTGTTATTAATATAATGTGTTTAATTTACTATTATTTTTAAAATTATTAAAATGTCACCGAATTTTTTTATAAATAGGTGCTTCTCATATAGACATGACCCATTTGAGAGTATTTGAAACGAGACAGTCGAAGGCGCAGCATTTACAATTTACCCAGAGCCAGTTCTCCGATGAGCAACGTGCCTCGCCACGTATAACGATATCTGCAGTAGATCCTCGATTAACGTCCAACATTTTCAGATCACAGTCTCCACCTCCCCCCCCCTCGTTCACCTCAACCCCAAGCGTTCACCCTTCCCCCCACCTCACGGTAACACTGGTTAAGCACAGAGTCCGGTAATTTGCCATCGGCGTCGGCGGTATCTCTAGCCCCGTGGTGCCGCGACAGTTGCCTCGAACTCCCGCAGTTTCGACAAGCCCACCCGTCGCCACCGCAATGGAAAGAAGGACGTTGGAGAGAAATGGGGTTTCCTGAAAGGGAATGTGGGTGGTCTGGGGTGGGGTCGGGTGTGGTGGGGGTGGCGGTGAGTAAAATGGAAGGCTGGAAGCGTACGTGACGCTCGGGGAAAGAAGGGGGTGGCCTACGGACGGCCGAGTTAAGAGGGGTGCGGGTGGCATAAAGACGAATATCCACGACCACGTGCCTCACCCCTCGGTTCCATCCCAGTGTACGGTGGTGGTAATTTATCACGAAAATCCATTAGCCCGGATTTCGCTTTCCCGGTATAAGCAGGGCGCAAAGCGACCGGTGCTTCAACGTTGTAGGCGCTCTCTCTCTATACTCAAATATCCTTCTGAGATCCGCAATGTGCAGACACATGAGGTCTAGTTATTGTATTGAAACTAATTACAACTGTTGCTTGCTTTCGACAAACGTTCAGGTTAACCAGCCAATGAATGACATCACACCGATGATCATAAATGTCAAATGTAAAATGATTTTCACTAGACCCTTTTAAACACTCATAATTTTTTTTAATTCCTATCAACTGTAGTCAACCGTACTACATGCGTTACGTACCCCTCATGGTGCTTAGGCACTATGCAAGGGGCACGACCAGCACCCCGGATCGAATCCGGGACCGCCGAACCACAGTCAATCGATAAACCAACTGGGCTACGACGAATCGTTAGAGACGAACATCTTCACGCACAAATTTCTTAAATAACAGAAAGCATACCCCATCTTGGTAAATTTTCTCCTGCAAATGTTAGCCTTAAATATGGGTTATAATGACAGAAATTTATCGACGGCTTCTTATTCGAAATTCGAACAATTTATACTTATTTTCTCAAAGATTCTGTCAAAGGTTTATTGGCTCTAATTTCTTAAAATCATTTTCAAAATTATAAATTCGGGCTCGGGTCTCAGGTCTTGTGCGGACATAAGCTAAGGACGTAGGAGAATTGGAAAACAGAATAAGAATCGTTGAGTAGGGAGGAGGGGTCGGGAGACTTTGGGCGAGCGCGGGGGCTAAACGTCCCTGGATAAAAATTGTAATGTAATTCGCCGCGCGTGTGTTGTGGAATAAGGGATAGGTCACAGGAGAAATGAATTGTGGATGACCCGTGAAATTCTAGTCATTGATAGGGGAAGTCTGAACTGCCACCATAATGGAGCACGGGGTATACGGTTGATGAATGGATGAAATTCGCTTCTTCTTCAGCCGATTTAAGATTTTCACAACGTTTGTATTCCTTAGTCGTTTCAAACGAAATGAAGCAGGAGCGGTTGTAATAAATTGAATTCGACACTAATGCGAATAAAACTCGATAAATGAATACTCAAAAATTATTATAAAAAATATGTTTCAGGCAATTTTGATGAAAGTTCAGTAAGCCAAAACCTTCACTACTGTTTTCTTAGTATCTGGGCGTGGCCAAATGTCAAGTCGTATGTTGCAAATAAATTTGAGCTACAAATGCACTTAGAAGATGCTTGACGCTAGAACATCTTCAACTAAAAAACAAGGCAGCAATTATCGGTAAGTACACAAAAAAATAACAAGCATTACGTGAATCTCTACGCTCTTACGTGAGAGGCCTTCTTGGAATCGGGAGTCGTCGGGGGATGATCGGATTAAGGTACGCAGCAACTCGGCAAGATGAGCACCCAATTAAAAAAAAATTAATTAGTAGAACCCAAATTGAGCATACAAATAATCGAATTACGCGTTTGGATTCTGCCTGAGCTGTCGTCTGTCGTCGGTTAGCATCCGTAATAAATGCGAGGGCCAAATCACCGACAACTACAACAATTACGCCAACTCTTAATAGCGACTGTTCGGTAAACTAATTGCAAGCATTTGTTTTTTCATTAGAATTTAATGTCAATCGTGCCAAGTATAGCTTGGCCACAGTCGGTGGGCCGGGCCCTGGGCAAGTCCAGTCTTTTGATGATGATGATGATGAATTCACTGAAGTGACGGATCACAACAGGAAGATTCTGTACCTCTCTCAGTGCTTAGGCACTTTGTGAGAGGCACATTTTCACCAGTACCCCGGCCAGAGCCGCGCCGGGAATCGAACCCGGGACCGCCGAGCCACAGTCAGTCGCTTAACCAACTGCGCCACGGAGGGACGTACAACAGTGCAACTTTTAGCAGTGGCAGACGACCTTTAGGGCGACACAAGCCTAAAATAGTCACCACTACTCTGAAATGTTAGTGACGCACCTATAACAAAATCAAACAATGCATGCAACACTGATAAATGGAATTGGGTATTAGCATTGAAACATTATCCTCGCTAATTGGGCCAATGCCTTTAAATTTGTCTGTGTCATGTCAAAAATATATTGTTGGAGTCGATATGTCAACGTTGCAATAGATTTGAATTAACACACGGCGTTGTCACAATGTACTCATAGATTAGGACTGTACAATCGTTCGGAATTTTTTTATTTAACCGCCGATGGACTCGCGGATCGCCATATGTCCACCTCTGGTGATCTGTAGTAATTGGGTTCAATTAAATGCGCCATTTTTATGGCGTCCACCGATGGCGCCTTTCGCGTCAGTATCCTTAGCCTCATGAGATCTGCACCCACATAGGCGTTCTGGCAAAAACGAGCTATCCACGAACGTCTAGGAATAAAATATAATTTATACCTCATTCATCTAGTAATATATTTATATTGGAAGCTATAGGGTTCACCGACTGCCCGACAATTAAAAACCGACTTGTTAAATTAAAAATAATTTATTCAACTTAATCGATTTTTCGTACTTGAAGAACTTAGTTAATTAGGACATTTTTAAAATCTAAATTCAGTTGAAGTGGTTCGTTCGGTTGAGGAGGCTGGGGTCTCAGGCGGATATGTGTACGGATAAGTGCAAGATTCAATGCACAATCTACCCGACAACACAGTAACGGTGTTTCGGCCACAGCTGTTACCGATGGGAGCGTACACGTACGGCGGCGGCACGCACGCACACACACACTTCTCTCCCCGAATATGCAGAGATAGGTTTCATCGCACGGGCCGACCGATAGCTGGGGTTGTGCGGTCAACCCTTAATGGACGGAGTGAGGGAATAAAATCGGGGCCCGGTCTGGCCTAATTGCTTTCCATCCATGAATAATAACTGAAAGCGGCCGCGCCACGGCAATACTCATTTAATCGACCACTAGGTGGCGCTGGGACACGGGGCGAGCGGGATGAATAAGTGAAACCGTGACGGCAACTGTTGCGGTTGATTTGGTGCTGACCGCATGATTGACCATTGTTAACTGATTCAATTTTTGTCCATTTTTATGCATATTTGACCATGTTAACTGTTTCAATTTTTATGGTGACAGTAGGTAAATTTAACGAGAATCTTCTTACTTCTTTTATTGGCACAGGAAAGCTATTTTCCAACGGCACTACAACCCTATCAAGAAGTACAGCGTCTTTGATAGCTTTATCGTTAATTAGAAGTGCTCAATTTCAAATCTGCGATGTTGTAAGCCACTCATTTGACGAATGATTTGATCATTTGAAATATTTGCTCGATAGAGGGCGCACGATTTCATTTTTTACAATTGATGGATCACTCTTCCCATTTTGATTTATCTCTGGCATCTTGATTTATGATGTCATATCAAAAGCGGAACATTTCGAATTAGACAAATGTGCAGACTAGGCGCAAAAGCGAAGTTTGACGATCACTCGCAAATTCGGTTTATCTCTATTGCGTAATTTTTATTTCCTCCTGTCTCGAATCATGATTTACGGGGATAAAAGCACCGATGGATTGAGTTGACATGACTCTAAACGTCGTTTTACGATCCAGTAACGATTTACCGAAATCGCTACCGATCCAATCGTTTTATCGTCAATAAAAACGTTCTCCAAATGCTATTTCGTTCTACACACTCGACGCTACCTATATTATTCCGATATTTTTAGAACGACCCAGAACGACAAAAAAAATTGAGCGACTCGTCGCCGCCGCCAGCGCCGCCGTCGTTTCCGGTGTGGCGCGGCGTTGGAGAGTTCGGTGACGCGCACCTTGTTGGTCTGGCGGAGAGACGGGCGGCAGCCGGATTAGCGCCATAAATCAGTCCCCAGCTTCTGTTTGGAGGCTGGAAAGTGAGGGTCAACGACGTGCGAAAAGCTAGAGCACAGATCTATGTCTGTGACCTAGTACAGAGGTAAATAATTGAACACGATAGTGTCCTCTTCTACCAGAGCAAATGACTAGTTTCATTTTTCTTCAACTATCGCGCAATCTTGACTAATAATGCTGGAAAAAAAATAAAAACGCTCTTTCCAAAATTAAATAAACTCTAATGTGGTATCATGATTTAACCAATCGATTGGCATTTTGTGGAATGCAAGACCATTCTGATTGCCCGAGTAAAGTTTATTGTTTTTGGCTTCTATCTTGATGTTCTTTGGCAGATGGTTTTGCTGCTGATGGCGCTTGCTTTTTTCCCGTATCGAGTCGGCGTCATCGAGCCACCAGATTTTTGCTCCGTGCTTCTTCTGTACGCTTTCCTTTAATCTCAATCTTGCCATCGCCATTGTGCTGTGTATGAGGAGACATATTCCGGATCACCAGGCGAACCTTGGCGAGTGGCACACTGAATGTGAACATTCTCCAGAGACCCTTCACACAATATTCATGATCAACCAAACGTCAACACTGCTTCTCACAATAAACACATGTAAACGGATGCATGTGATTGCCATTGGGACACCAAAATCAACGAAGGAACAGATATTGTGTAATAATTGGGGGATTCCCAAACGTCTGCACTTCAAGAAGTATCATAATTAAAATCATTATTTTCGAGTGAGATCGAAATGTGCATATTATAATATCACATAGTAATCATTTTTCACTTTTTATGTAATGTATGTAATAGGTGCACAATTTAAATTTGTACAACATTATCTGGATGCCGGGCGACGAACTGAACTTCTGGGACTCTTCCAAAAGCAATCGCTCTGCATGCAAGAATGATTCGATTTGTCGAGTCAGTTTCTTTTGATCCGTGCCAGAACGCACTATTTTGTCAGCGACTGTATCAAGCCAAGTTCCAGTGAACACTCAAAATCCTTTGTATCGTCCGAGTTGCCTATGGCTGACCCCATCCTCTCTCTGCGGTGCCAGATCTTGGACGCCATGCAGACATATTGTGATTCGGGGAATGGCCTTCTCCTTGTCAACCCAGTGGACCTAACGGACAGAACGCGCGTAATCGAATTTCACTGATGGCCGACTGACCACCTGCGTCCCCTCTCCCAACCCTTGCCCCATCTTATTTCGTCACCATCGACTGGCGCCTTCCTACGACCTAAACCCACCAATTGACGCTTCAAACGAAAATGTGCTAACACATTAAACATTCTTCTGACCATTATTGAACAGACAACGCTAAACAATAAGCAACGGAATAAAAATCGATTATGCAATAAATTAAAATGGCTAAACGTCAAAAACATAATATAAATGTAAAAATCGCACGAATTTTCTATAGAAATCTTAAGAAACCTCCTGTTCACTTTGTACACAAATGCTGTATTTGTAAACTGAGTTACTCCATTGATGTACGCATAAAATATTTTATAAAATGATAGTGAATTAATAAAAATGAATTATTTAATTAAATTATGCTTATAATATCTCTGAACAGGCCATTCAAATGAATTCCAACATACAATCGGCAGTACGGAATGAAGAGTCAACAATGTTGGGCTTCCAGTTAGATGGTGCCACCGGCATTCTGAACACATCTGCACAGAGGAGACTGTCAGGAGAGATGTGGGCCAGGCAATCGTGATCGCCACGACAAAGGTTTACCTATTTACCCAGCGTCGGTCACGGACCTTCGTTTATGCGAGCCCCATTTGCTATTCCACTCATACCGTCCGAGCCCCGACGCGAGATAGTGTCCACTTTGCCAAAAGTACTTCCTCATCAGTGAAAAGAAGTTGTGGGTGAAATGAATGCGGCTAGAGAGAAAGAGAGAGAGAGAGAGAGAGAGAACGCGAACGTGCCTCACGACATTATGTGACGCCATCTTGATGGCGACACACGATTGACCACGGTCGGGGCCGGGGGGAGGAAGGGGGGCGTGGCCTCGGTCATTCGGCACGGCGGGTGCTCGATGATTTGCGTCACGAGTTTCAATTTAGCAAGCCGCCTACGATCGCCATTACGTAAGAAACCTGAAGAAATAACTCTTTGACTGTGGCCAGGATGAACTCCACACATCATTTCATTCATCCTCAATTGTGACAGCTAGAAATATATTCTTTCTTGTTTCGTGAAAATGTGTGACATTGCAGCACAATGGCAAGCCGAACTTCTAACAGAGGCGCATCACGGATAATTTAATTTATAAACCAGGAGGATCGAATATTTGTCACACTTTGATTCATTTTACAAAAGATTATTTTTATATGATATGACAAGTCATATGCTTGAAAATAATACTTTGTATAATATTATACAGTCAGGAATATAGTTTTGTAATGTATCAAACTAAGCCGTAATTATTACTCAATTTTGTCTTGTTGCCTATACACTGTATTTGTATTCAATTTGTTAATAATACTTTAAATTCATGTTCACTACGAAGCCAGAACAAAATTTGAACGAAACCAATACCTGGTGAAATTTGAAATTCATTTCTGTCACAAGGATTCAATCCTGACTGCAATTTTTATAGAGACCGGAGCCTCTCTGGAACGCTGGACAATGGTGGTGATCTGCCCAATTGGGGGCGAAACAGGGCGGAAGAGCAAAGGAGGGTCAGAAAATGCGAGAACATAAAACAATGCGGCGAATAAAAAGTTGAATATTAATTGTGTATAAATAAGCATGTGCCCCTCTGCCCCTCGCATAGTGTACAAAGATGGATACAGAAACTCCTGTAGTTAAGTTGACTACAGTGATATGAAAAAAATTATGCTGCTTTCATGAACACCCTTTCCAGTTGCGCATTACGAATTTCAATCCTGGCATGACTATCCACAATTCCTGCAAATTAATGTCCCTGTGTCGAGTACCCTGAAGGTATTTACAAATGCTAAGCTGGATAACGTGAGGAATGTAAGACACTTATCTTCTACGACATATGATATTGCCAGCTAGACGCAGTTAAAGAAGACATGTAAGTTACATCGATTGTAATAAGACACTCCACGGATCCTTGGCACTACAGAAATACGCACAAGGCGTACTGAATCGTGTATACTTCATGAGTATAAAGGCGAAGGATTAAGAACCACTTCGTATAAGTAATTTATTTTTTCTTTAATCGGATGAAATTTAAAAATTACGAATGAATCTGATGATATAATTTTCAACAGAAAAAGTACGCTTTGACGGTATTTCAAACGACTGAAATGTTTTGTATATTGGTATTTTGAACTGATCGGTTTTTAAAAAATTCAATTTGTTTAAATGTGCTAACAATATTAAGATATGCATCTCTGCCGTCATCATTTCATTATATGCATCGTAATTTAATTTTGAGGGAGAAAATATATATTCTAGTCTCGCAAAGATTACATGAAAATGGCGGGCATTTTTATTTCAATTAGCATCGAATCTCGGTAAGAAATTCTTAAGAAGTAGCTTCACATTCACGATATTGAGAAGCGAATAATGTAAAGTGATGTGGATAAATTTAAGGCTATATCAGGCTTGTCGATGGACTCCTAACCGGCGCATGGATCCGAATCCATGATGCTGGTGATAGAGCCGGAAAGAAAAAAAACTGCAGAAAAAAGCAAATAACGGCGTCGTTGTAGTCGCGGTAAGAAAGAGCGTTTTCACGGAACAAGAATAGAAGATGTATAGCGAGTTTGGCGAAAAAGCAGCCTGTCGAGGTCGGGGTCACGATTTATGGTCACCCGACGACCGACGCCGAATGCCTTATCAGAAGTAACCGGATCTTTAGGTGCCTAGGAATTGTTTGTGTGCACCCCAGGCATGTTAGATAAATTACAAAATTGCCTTAATTGGCTTTAATTTTCAATTATTCATTTTAGAATCGATATCGAATATCGATAGGAAGTGAAACATTATATCAATGGAAAATATCAAAATTAATTAATAACCTCAACTACAAGAATAAAATTATTATTAATAAACTTGAGTCACAATTCAACGTTGAAATTGAGTGAAAAATTAAATGATGTTATCTTTCACATATGAAATTAAACCTGACTTTCTTGAATTAAGCAAAATGAATAACATTGTTGTCCTTCCTGCATTGTTTGTTAGAAAAATATATGTGCACACCATTCAATAAATAAACATCCGGTACCCGTAGAATGAACGGTCATCGGCCGTGGACAACAGCATTTTCATTTTCACGCAATATATTTCTCCGAGTTGAAAGATTTTCTCGGGCACTCACAGCGAATTTCATCTGTACACAAATTCAGAATAAAAGACCAAGCAGAAAAAAGAAAGATAAAAATACAACTTCTGAACAGAGCAGCGACTCAATAAATGACGCCGACATTCACAAAGCTGATATACTATGAGTAACAACTTTGCCAAAGGCCTGTTGCCATATGCTTGACAATACGCAGTCTTACAGTGCTCGTTATTATTTTTAACTGCATCACTAAGTTTACTTCTTACAAAGAAAATATTCTGTTAGCTCACAAGAAAATCAAAAATGGCATGGGGAAGTCAATGGACCAAGTGGACCTTTATAGTTTGTTTACCCAATACCTCATAAACCGAATCACTAGAACATCATAGTCCGGTTTACTTCGACAGATGTCTGATTGGTATTGATGGTTGCCACGATTACAAGCAGTTAGCTTGATTCACGACACAACTAGTTGCATGTTACACAACCAGACGGAACTGATGGAACAAGATACTAGCAGATAAAATGCGAGAGTTTCAGTAACACTCTGTCTACGTCTAAGCGATACAACTACGCGAGATAAATTGTCAGGTTTTAATATAATCCTTGTAGCGCCATAACCTCAATTATCACAAGAAACAAACCAATTAAAATAAAGAAAAATATTTTTATTCGTTTATTGTTTGTATGTTTTATTTTAGAATTTTAGACCATGGAAATGCCTTTATTTTATTAAACTTTTTTTATTTTATTTTAAATGAGATACAAAAATCAATTTATAAATTCCGTTATTGTAAATTATATCTTTTTTTGTATGTTTGCTTTTAACATCAGCTGAATACCTGCTGCTGGAATGGATGCCTGACATTTTTTCTGCACTTAGGCGTAGGTGTGAACACGTATAGTGCAGTTCGCAATCTCGCCCAACAGTCAGAGTGCAGCCGTTCATGTGCCTATATAAAGGAGAATACCGATAAAAGTCGTCTGGAGTCGGTTTCGCCTTATATGGCTGGTCACATGTCCGTCAAAGTCAATAATGATTTGGTGCACGACGTATTAGATATGAAACGGGGCGACGATCGGTCGTCGGATTTCGAACGACTTGGCCGGGGCTGATTCTAATTTAAACAGCCGAGTAAAAATGTCCATAGTTACGATATATCTGTGATTCCAGTAGCTCTAACGTCAGCCTGTCAGTCTGATGGACAAACTGCATGGTGGAACTAGTGGTCAGGGAATTGACATACTAGCCAACTCGATCGACTGTCGAGCACTACAGGGTGCTAAACTAATTTTCGGGACACTGAAACAGCTTATCAAGGCACCAATGAAGTGAGAGATCGATCAAATGTCAAGTTAAACTAGCGGAATTCGCTCGGGGATCGTTTCAAAGCCATTTCAATAACATCACTACCTTCGAATGGTTCTCAAGGTTCGTGACGCAGTTGGTTTATGACGGACTGCGGTTCGGCGGTCCCGGGTTCGATTCCCGGCGCGGGCTTTGGCTCGGG
>JAQGBY010007349.1:0-11856 GCA_034698785.1 Mycogona germanica | reverse complement strand
AGCCCGCGCCGGGAATCGAACCCGGGACCGCCGAACCGCAGTCCGTCATAAACCAACTGCGCCACGACGGGTCGTTTCATAATGACGCATACGTTTCCCCCACAAACGCATCTAGTAACGAAATTATGAGAAAATCTTACCTCTCCTCGAATTTGGCTTTAATTTCGTGACGGGCCCGGCGTCTCTTGGAAGGATCTTTTAGCACCTCCTTGTTGACTGTAGTTTTGTCTAAATTCATATCAACAAGGTACCTGAAAATTTGGAAAAAAAAAAATTATTGACCTCAAAATCTGATTAACCCTCAACAGACTCAGACAAAGACTTACAAAACCGTCTCCGCGCGACCTTAAACTCCAAAAATCTTCAAACTGACTCATCCAAAATAGTTTAAAAAAATTCGACCAGATTCTTCAGAAATATCGAAATAAAATTTTTAGAGTACTGCAATTACATTAGAGCTTACTAATAAAAAAAATCCCCTATTTGAAAACGCACGCACAAGATTTTAAAGGCACACTGCCCTCTCGCAAAATCACAACCCAAAATCCAGAAACAAAGTTTAAATATTAACTTTCTTTTTCTCCAATTTTAATTAGAATTACGTCTAATCTCGATTTATGACACACCTAAGATAGCTCTAACTACAATGGCCAGTGAATTGCGCATCCCATCTCTAATGGCTAGTTCACATGTGCAAGTTTTTGCAAGGCCAATATAGCAGACGAAATTGCTGGGGTCTATTTTGGACTCAATCTTCCTTAGTGCTGTGATTGGCTGATTTGGATAACGTGACCGTAACGTAAGTAGTCCAAAATGGGCCCCCTGCTCTACGAACAGCTTGCACATGTGAACTAGCCACAAGTTTTTCACCAGATAACTTATTGTCTGGTCATTCGTGTTGTTTACATGCACGTTGCTCGTGCTTTGTCCCGAATCCACCATGACGAGCTCGACGACTCACCTTGTCGGCATGAGGTGGTTATAGTTGTAGACTTTCAAGAAGGTCTTGATTCGAGAACGCTTCTCAATTCGCGTCTTGCCCATGCGTCGGGTCACCTTGCGAGGGTACCGCTCGATGCCAGCCACCAGCGCGTGGCCAAACTGTTTGTCGCTGCTGCCCTCGTCGTTATTCTGCAAATCGACACAAAAGACATCTGTCAGCAAACAATGAACTATTTAATTAAAAATTAAGATGATGTTGCCTCATCATTCAGATCTAAAATGATCGGCCGTCGAAACGATGGTTCGTGCGACGTGAAATAGGGAAACAGTTAATAAACTATATGACGAGGTACATTCATATTCACCTTGACAATGACTGCCTTACGTCCTGCGTAGCGTCCACTCAGGACCAGGACAACCTTGCCAGGCTTCATAATTCTCCCCATGTTGGTTGTCAATCGTGGGCCTGTGTTTGGGAGAAAGACGTTATGATTATTTTTAAGAATTATTTTGGGAGGCCTAGAGTTTTAGACCAGATAGAAGATCCAGTGTAAAAGCACCAGCGTTTCTAAATCACAATTTCAAGAAAAGAGTTTGTAAAATAAGATTTATAGGATCTCAAACTTAGTTCTTAGGAGCAACGTTTTATCAAAATGTAGACTGAAGGATGGTGTATTTTGCAACACCAAATACTAACAAAAACAGAAATAGGCTGCACGGTAGCACGACTATGGATCCGCCCGCATAGGCGTACTACGTGAACATTAATAGACCTACGCTATTGTACCCGAACAAATCACAAGAAAACGTTTTAACAGGTTTTGAAGAACTTCCACAGCTTCGAGGACCAACATTAAATTAAAAACAGCATTTGTTTCGAAACAATGACTTCAGTCTGGTGACAAGATTGAACGTGACATGGGCATTGGCTATTGCATGAGCTAGGCCTACATTAGACAACCACGACTAATTGGAAGGTAATTTTTTTTCTAATCTCAAGATAATTATTTTCAACAATTACTTGTATCCAGACATACGCGATGTTTGGCTTAATTATCCCAAATACACAAAAAACGACGCCCAGAACCAGGGAGACCCTAGACGTGGTGGAGCATGCGTAGGCAACCTGGCCAAGGCCTACAAACTATAACAATTTTTTCACCATCGACGTAGATTTTACCCCTGAAATTGGTCGAAAACGAATCCACGAATACTTTAAGATTAATAAAATTATGATTTCACACTCAAATATGACAGGATGATTACAGATTTCCACGATTTAGGAAGAATACACACATACCTTCTTCTATGAAAGCCGATCAGTAAAGGAAGCGGAAGTAATATAAAATGTCGTCAATGTTAATTCGGCTACACTGTAAATCGGGACATTTTTCAGAAAATAATAATTTAGGCAGCAATTAGGAATCCAATATGAAAATGAATAATTTTATTATTCGTAGGTTTAATTAAGTGAAATGTTGGTATTATTCATGTTTAATTTAGTCTTCCATATTTTAAATAATTGATTTAATGCGTTTTGTTTGTAGTTTGGTCACACTAACTCATGCCTAAACAGCGGGATATTTGAAACTTTAAATTATGATCTTTGCACTTAAATATTAATTTTTGAAATACGGATAGCAAATTAAAAATTTTGAAAATGCTTTTTTGATTCGAACTACTTTTTTAATTGTTTGTGAACTCGAACATATGGGAAAAGTTGACCTCTTTGTTTATGTTTAACGAAAAAGTATTCAGGTGACCGAAAGATAACGAAACTGTATTTCAAATTCAATTCAAATTTATGCTTTATTATCACAGAAACAAGAATACCAATATATAATTTTATATCTATGTACACACAGTAAAGGATAGAAAATCAAACATCTTTCTTCGAAATTACAACAGTCAGCGTAAAGCGACAATATGAAAATCGTTTTTGTACGACTAAAAGAGACACCATTATTATTTCAGTTGTCGTTGGAAAAGATTTCCCTTTCGTCGTTTTAAGTAGCTACACATTCTTGGCAATATAATTTTGGCTAAACAGAAATTTTAGTCGCATCAATAAATCACCGAATAAAGTCTTTAAGAATGGACATTAAATGTTACCACAGTACAGTACGGAAGAGACCAGCGGCTAGCCACGAGTACAATAACCATAACGGTTTTATGTCGTTCAGGGCGCAAACAAAGCAAACAAATTATTGATAATGAATATGAATTATGACTACTTATCGAACAACCCCTGCTTACTGTCTAACTTAGACGAGTAGATTATTTAGGTATTGCAACTGTGTGAACAGTTCAAATTGATTTTTTAAAAAAGTCTGAGCTTGCTTGAGCTTGCTCTGCGCTCTGTGACTAACCGCTAATTCCAAATATCCGCCATATACTGATTAAAATTAGAGTAAATCGAAAATCGAAACTTTTCAATTTGTGTCCGGTGCCATATTCCAAGTAAAACTTAATCCGCTTCAATCAAACAATGATTCCAAACAACAATTCGATCGAAAGGTGGTGCATTTACTTAATGCATGGTAAAATCTGCCTTATGGTCGAGGCAAGGGCCTCAAAGTCGGACAAACAAACGTCTCACAGCATCGTCACTCTGCCACACAAAAAATAAATAGTCTTCTTTGATGATGGGATAATACTCAGCCTAGTGCATATGATTGCCGCGAGCGGCTGTCCATACGTATAGTATTTCGCACCCTGGCTCCTGATTGGATGTGGTGGTGGTGGTGGGGGGTGGGGAAGTGGGACAGATGGCCCAATCACTTCCAGACTTTTATGACGCCGTCGCGGCTGGCGGTGACCAACAACCACTGGGTGGTCTGGTAGACAGCCAGGTCGCTCACGCAGTCCAGGTGACCAGAGGGCGGCGCGTCCGGGCCACGACGGGTGGTCTTGTCCATGGTGGCCGGTGGCTGCTCGCTCAGAGTCTCTCTGATCACCTCCGTGCCGTCAATCAGCTGAGACCTGGAACGGAACGCAAACAATAAATTCAAATAATTAAGGGCGCAGATTCAGACGGAAACAACGGCCAAAGGCACACAGACAACTATTGATGAGGACTCCCGGGCAAGAAATACAGCAGTCGCTTTGCGAACATTCGTTAAATTTTATAAACTGAGATGACGATCGTCTTGACATGATGTCATCACTGATAACAGTTAACAGTATAATCCCGTCCAACGTCGCGTGCAAAGCGACTGTAGCGATACGAAATTTGCTTTGCAGATGAATGTGTCGAGACTTTTTATTTTTAAAAGCATAGAAAAGTCATGTATACACAAAACATAAATATGCCTATATAATCTCAAATTAAGATAATGTTATTGAGCGACGTCCTAACATTGTCCTAACTTGCCTTTCGATCCCCGCCAGAGATTAAAGGTTATTTATTGTACCTGTAACTAACGACGTTGGGGCTGAGGGAGTCGTTGGCGGCGCCGGTGATTATGTAGCTGTTGGTGGAGTTCTTGAGATCCCAGAAGCGCACCCTGGCGTCGGAACCGGCCGTGATAATGGATTGGTTGCCGTCGCGACAGGCCACGTAGAAGCAGCACGTCGAATGGGTGGACCCCTGCCAAGAAAAAAAATTCGTTCGTGTTCTAACAGGATACTTTAAAATTTTTATATAAGGAACCTGTTGGATTGATGTTGTAGGAGCCTAGAGGTCAAACCATAAGAATCACGCAAACATTAGAAAACAACACAGGACAGTTGATGTTGCCGTTTCATACACTGCCCTGTGTATTGTTTCCTAATGTTTACGTGGATTGACATCGTATAAGCAATCTGTGTTTTAAAAAATTGTATATCTTTCAAATCAAGAAAAAATGAATACCTCAAATTTATCGCGAAATTTTGGGAATCACAAAAAAAAATCACAATCATATTTCTTAATTTTCATCTGCCTCATCGCCATTCAAGATGTTAATAGTTACAATTATTAAAAAAGAATGATAGAATGAAGAAATAAAATAAAACCATTGTATAGAAAATTTCGAACAATGCCTTTTTTAAATTATTGTTTTATTAATTTACCTGTATGCACAATGCACCTGTATTTGATCAAGTGTCGAACCCTCGAACGAGCTGCTCGAATACTGCAAGCAGTACAAAACACCAAAATCTTACCAGAATGTTAACTAGTGGCTCCTACCTGACAAAGCGCCAGCGGCGGCGCCGGACTGGCCCAGAGGGTCATCTGACGAGACTCTGTCTCCATGTCCCACAAGGACACTTCGTTGTTGCCCTGCACGGCCGACACCACCCAAGACTGTTGTACGGGGTGCGTCATCAGCCGACGAACACGCGCACCTACATTCAGATCACAAAACAATAGGCACATTATACAAATATACTACAAAACTGTGTAGTCAACTTGGGTCATCGACAATATTTGGGAGTTATCAGTGTCATATCTGAATCACAGCTTATTCTTCTCACCCATGACCTTCAAAAATCCTTGGATAAACATACAGCAGGATCTGGTTTTCTTAGATTTTATTATTTTAGCAAGGCTTTTGACATATTGTAATTATAAAAGTCTCACACCGAACACAAGTCACCAGCCATTTCTCTGAAAACAAACAAAATTTCCCAACATCTTTCCATACAAAAACACCGAAAATTTAAATAATGTAAAAAGTCAGATCTTGATCAGCAGTTTAAAAAAATATTCTATAGACATTTTCACGTTAACAAACTGTGCGCGGTTCTTTTAAAATAAACTATTAGCCCTAAATGGCGCTGTAATCATCATTTAGCCGAAGAACTAAGGCATAACATTATTCTAACAATTGCCACGATGGGCGAGTCATCAAACGCAAACGAATATCATCAGAGGACATTAATTTTTCCAGTAAAAAATGTGAGAACAATGCTATCGAGAGCCGGAAGCGCACACTTACAGGACGGATGCGAGACTGTAGATATGGGTAGACGGAAGCGCATGTCCCAGCATACGTGTGCTCCGGTGCTGGTGCCGGCAGCTAGCCAACACTGTCCCTGGTCCACGCACATGCAGGTGAGGAGTCCTGCAAAGGCAGCAATAAAACCACGCGCCAATTTAATTACAGTGGCACTACAAAACACGTCATTTTCTAAAACCCTTATTAAATTTACATATTTGGCATTATTGAATAACCATCTTTTTATAGAATAAAACAGTTTGGTACGGCTCGTTGCAGCAGAGATTGTTGACACCGACTTTATCCAGAGTTATGGTTGAATATTATGCCACTATTTCTCGCTGATACTCAGTGCACATGCCAAATAACCCCTTTAATATTGGCTTATATACTTTGATGAAATCCGAGGGTGGAACACCCAACTGCGCAATAGATTCTCCAAGGCTGAACCAAGATGCCTGAAACAATACCGAAATTGCTAATCCTAAACACGTGAGACTCAAGCTAATTGCTAATAAATGAGGAGACGAATTGCAAAGTAAAAGCGCGACTTTTATTCCTGGAGTTAGCTATACCTGCACTTCCTCGGAGGTGTCATTCCTCAAACATACTTAATTAAAGACTTGACGATAAAATATTAAAATGTTGCTTGTGGAAGTGTAGCATATGGGATTACACTGACCGTGTTTGGAATCGTTTTCCAGCTTCCACGCTGTTCCTGGCGCCCGCAGATCCCAGCCGATGATGGATCCGTACATTGTGGCGTAGGCCAGAACCGATTGAGATCCTAATCAAATAGAATTGAGAAAATATTTGAACAATAAGTGCTAACACGTAACACAAAATAATCCCTGAATTCATATTGTTGTGGCGCTTTCAAAGAAAATGTAAATGCAAAATATATATTTACGCTACAAAATAGTTTTGTTTTAAGTGTTAAATCTACACACCTGTGTCAAAGTAGCTCATGTCAACGACGCAACCTTCCTCCTGCGGATCCAACATCCGGGTGGAGGTGGTGGCCATCTTTGAATTGCTCGTTTCGATGCTGCAGGAAGAAAAACCAAAATCTAACGAATAAGCATATCACATGTCGCTTGCGACGACAAAAAACTCAACAGAAGTATAAATTAAATATTTGAATTGATCAAATCAATTTTTTCAACATCAAATCATACTTTCAATTTCTGAAAAATAATATTAGAATGTTTTTTTAAAAATTTAATTATTAAACACAGCGTAAGACAAAATGAGGATTCACAAAGTTTCTGTTTCTGTCTTGCAATCTGGGTGCCTTCGTGGGTGCCTATGGTGCGATACACCTACCGATTTTGAGTACCAACATCAATTTTGAGCATCAAATAATAATAACAGCAACATTGAGAGTACACATGCCATGAACAACCTTAAGTACTTTCGCGCTCATCGCACAGCAAAGAATTAATTCCGGAATCAAATATACCACATTACAGTTTGAACAACAAGATGGCCAAAGTCACACACACAATACGTATCCAGGCACAAAAGCAAAAACATCATTTCATGTGTTAAACCGGAATTCGAATATCTCACCGGAACACGTGAATGGAACCGTTGTCTGAAGCGCAGGCCAGTGACTGTAGGTTAGGACAGTAGGCCAGACTGGTGATCTGACTGTCTTGCCGGCTGTACGTCTGTCGCGAGCGATTCGAGATGCTACGCTTCTCCATCTTGTCGCAATCCCATATCTTCACCGTGCCGTCGTTGGAACACGAAGCGAACAGAGTCGAGTTTGGGATAACCAGAATTCTGTACAGAAATTCGAAAAAAAAAACCAATGATAATAAATTTAAAAAAAATTCAACTCCTTTAAATGGTCCGTAAAATTAATGATCGAACAGAAATTGAATAACATAGTGCCGAAGCACTGCTAGCTTTCAACGTTTTGCTTTTTCGGCAAAATGATCATGAACAGAAATTGGTTTACAATAAATCATATTCACATGTTTCATTTACTTAATTTGGGCTTCACTCTTGTATTTCGAATTGAAAGTTAATATAATTCAATTTCACCTAAGTTTTCATTTTCATTCAAGGGAACAGAACCTTTTCATATTTTTTTTGCCGTGTTGCTGCTTTTTTTAAAAGTGTGTAGCCCTACAGAATTATCTGTACCCCACTTGTTGCTTCAGTACTATGCGAGGTGCACACTCAATGACAGTTGGATGATTTTCATTCAAAAAAAATTAAATTTCATTCTTTCAACAAAATCGATTCCGCCTTGGTATCTTTGATTCAATGATTTGAAATGTAAAACTATTTTTAATTTAGGCTCTAGCTGCAATCAAATTATTAATCCAGAAGCGTCAACACAGTTCCACACATAAGAAATACGAGAATGAAGTGTTTAAGCACAATGAGGGGTACAAAACGCCTGTAGTGCGGTTGACTACAGTTGGATAACGAAAACGCGTTTAATATTTCAGACTCAATTTTTGACAGGTCACAAAGATTAAAATACAAAACCTTTTCTTTAATGACACTGAGAAAACATATTGTAAAACGTGGAAACATCTAGATCTTCCGATGATCGACGCGATACAATATAGCTAGACTGCGCCGAAAATCCGAAAATCACCCAAGGAAATATTAAACGCATTTTTAAATATTTCACTCTCGTCACCGGTTTCCCAGTTCGTGTCCAGCGAATCTATTTAATTTTTAATCAACATCCGAGTCTAATCAGAGTCCGAGCCGAATCTAATTTTCGAAAAAAAAGTGGCGTCAGTGTGATAACAGAAACATTGACCGAGTGGACGTGTGAATGGAGACAAAATGAGGGTCGGTCAACGTGACCTTTTTAAAATTCATTTCTGACAAATTTGCACCGGTACCCGAATCCGGCACCGCCGATCGCTGTACTGACTGGGCTTCGACGAGTCGTACTAATGTAGAATAAAATGAAGAAGACCCAGGCGTAGCACCCAGTCTGACCTGTTAATGGCTGAGCGGTGCTCGTGAAGGTGCGCCACCAGAATGCCCTTGGGTCGCCACTGGGAAGGCGGCTGTTTGGTATCACTGCTGGTGCTCTCCACTGTCTTGCGGGTTAGCACCCGGGTGGCATGCTCCCGACATTTCTTCTCGATTAGATCCATCAACTCCAATTTGCAGTCGGCGTACTGATCTGTTGAAATGACGATTGAAGGTAATGATAAACGAGTTCTGAGATAACCGGACAAGATATCCGTTAAGTTGTATACAGGGTGAACCTGAAGCTATGGATCCCTTTTATTATTTTTAATAAGTCGGCCAAAAATAGTCAGATTATTATGACATTTGGAAATAATTAAGATAACGGTATCCTCTTTCAAACTCCAAAGACTAAAATTTCAATTTTCATATTTCTCACTGCTAATGTTGCGCCTTGCCTCAAAAGAGCCTCAAAACACCAATTCTAATAATTGTATCGCAAGTGCTTCTAGTACTTTTTGAAAAATGACGCGAGTACTGTTTTATTGCCGGTTACTTAATTTACGAAAAAAAAAAACCGAAAGAATAACCAAATAGATATTTGTTCGATAAAAATTAAATTTACCGTCTACATAGGAATAGGTCTGCAGGATAATATTAAAATTTGTTAATTTATAAATACAATTTCTATGAAATCAAGATATCTTTCTATTTGTTCACCTTGGACCACGTTCGTTTCGTAGTGGGGCAACATTTGCTCAATGTTGCTGACGCGAGGCACAGGCGAGGGCAGGTTGTCAACGGACGGCTGCTGTTTCACCGAGGCCACCGGTGCCACCCGCTCAGACTCCACCCCCGGCGCCGCTCCGTCAGTGGGTGGTGGCACTGCCGTCGCCGTCGTCGTCATGGTGGATGCAACCAAAGACGATGGAGGCAGCGAGCTGGAGCGACGGCCGCCAAGGCCACCGACCTCAGCGTTCGGCCCAGAGGCGATATCAGTGGGCGCGTTCGGTTGCTCGGTCCTGGGCGACGGAGAACGGAGGACATCGGGGGTGCCGAACATGTGCTGCCACTCCTCGTTCATGCCGACGCCTATCATGGGCGAATCCATCACTGAAACGGGGGAGGTTTGAAAGTTAATAAAGTTATACACACGCCAGTGTGCTTGAAATAAGATTTTGGCTTGACAATCTCGGTTGCGCTTTTTTAATTAATAACAAATGACTGCCCTTTGCGGTTAAATGCAACCCCACTTAAGCACACCGACCACTGAAAATTTGATCACAAGGAAAAAACAGGTGATGGTTCCATGAGTGGTCAAGTCCGAGTAAAACACCATTTCACGTGTTTTCTGAATGTGAACTAGTTATTTCACTACAGATTCTGTTGACTGTGGTTACCTTGCTTCTGACGCAATCCGTTCTTGGCGATCATGTGACCGGGTTCGTGCTTCCTCTCGGCACTGCCCAGGTCAGTGGAGAAACGCCGGTAGTGACTCAGCCTCCGCGAACCCAAGTCCAAGCGGCCATCATTCTCATTGTAGGCGTTATTTATATTTTCTTGCCTGCCAAACGAAAGGTTTAATTTGGTCAACTTAGCAACTATAGTGGCCAACTCTTGCGGGCTAACGTTCGATTCCCGGCGCGGCCTTTCGTTTATTCGATCCCGGCGTACTTGTGAAAACGCATCCCTCGTATAATGTTAAGAGCGCCAAGACCATAAGAAAATCTCCTGAAGTAATGGACACTACAGGATTTTTTTTAAAATTCACTGAAGTGTATATCACAACAGGAATTCTGTACCCCCTCTTGGTGCTTAGGCACTATGTGAGGGGCGCATTTTCACCAGTACCCCGGGATCGAATAATCGATGGCCCGCGCCGGGAATCGAACCCGGGACCGCCGAACCACAGTTAGTCGCTATGAATCGTACTAAATGATCCTGGACACAAACCAAAATATTTTTCAGAAAATCTGATAATTGATAACTAATCCAACCAACATTTGATATTTCATTAGGCAAAATTAAAATTATTAATGGTTTTTAGACAAGAATTTCGGACATCAACCAAAACTTCCAATACACATTTTTGAATTACAGAGCATAAGTGACACGCGACCGCATTCCCGCTCACCTGGTCTTGGCTTTGTGCAACTTTAGCAGGTAGTCCTTCATGCACAGGAGCTTGTCCTCGACAACGGCCGATAGTCCGTCCGACACCAAACGGCGGTACAGACTCCGCAATCCTAATTCCATATCCATAACCAGTGAGGAGGCCAGCTGCTGCTGCGCGGCGGAAGCCGAAACAGACTGTATCTGACGGAACGACTGCCGCTCTGCCAAGCTGTCCAGTAGGTCCACCACCAGGGGGCGATGGGGCGGCGTGGCGCCGGGTGTCCTCACGATGGTGTCGAAAATGGCGTATGGGATCGGCTCTACCAACGCGCCCAACAGAATCACCTTTCAAATAGCATAAAATCGTGAACAATTAACTACTTAGGTACGTAATGCCAAGGCCGTAATATTTCAAATTTGGTGTTTGGTGGACCAGAGTTCGAATCAGGCATGGACATTCGATTATACAATGCTATTGAGATGCTATGCTAACGAAATGCCACTGCACTAGGCACATTACAATCATACTTAAAAATATAACTACATCTAAATATCAAAATAAGCTATGCTACAAATTTTGACCCGACAAGTAGGTCCACAAATAATTCATTTATGTTCAACGTTTATATATTTAAGAATTTCATAGCTAGAAACAAAAAATTTAACCTGCTATTTCCATAAGACAGCAACTAGTTTTAAATATTTAGGCAAGTTTTGAATTTCATGACAAATTATATACAGCACATACCCAACACCTTAAAACAATTTTTTGTTTGGGTGCTTACCAGGGGGAGGGGAGAGAGAAATAAAAGAGAAAGAGTGTGGCCTACGCATCAGAGATACGAGATAGATCTTTTTTTTTTATTCACTGAAGTGACGGATCACAACAGGAAGATTCTGTACCCCTCTCAGAGCTTAGGCCCTATGT
>JAQGBY010007348.1:0-11859 GCA_034698785.1 Mycogona germanica | reverse complement strand
ACCGGAATAATATTTTCAATATAAAAATAAAATAACAATATTAAAAAACATAAAATAATCAAATAGATATTTAAAAATTGATTCTTTTTCAGTTTAACATAACAATTGTCAAACGATTGAAAATCCAAATTTTTCATAATGTCAAAAATGTAAACGAAAATCGGAATATCGTGTGCGTTTATAGTGTTATCGCGTACACGTAAATATAATAATGTTATTATTAATATTATTGTAATAATAGAAAGAGGCAGAAGGTAAGAAACAATGTAGAAGTGTCAAGCGCTCGAGATGATAGCGTTAAGTTAAATATAACGGTTACTTCACATTTAACGTTTGCGTTTATCGTGTAAACGTAAGATAGCCGGTAAATTTAAACAATTATTTTATTTCATTGGTGGTTACTGTAAATCCAGGCAAAGCGAGGCACCCTTCTTGTTACAATATATACCCGCATTGTAGGAAAACAACCCCTTAGGTTAAAAGACCAGTTAAAGAAAACGATTGGGACGTCAAATCGTGAAGCTTAAAATGTAGCTCATTATAAAAATATGTTTCACTTTCAATAGGTGAAAAAGCTAAGTGACATAAATAATATATTCTCACAATATCTACATATTCAAACATTAGTTCATACTAATGAGGAAATTGTTAAGAACGTCTTGTGTGATTTAACAGAGAAACATGAATTTCGGGACAGACCGAACAGAAAGAGACGAACACGAGCGGCGAAACTCGTCTGATAAATAATATTTTACTATTATTAATTTAACTGGTAATTGCGAAAAATACAGTTTCGAATTCGAATAGATCAGGGATCCGGCGTTCAAGTCCCGGTCTATTCGAAACTCTACATTTTTCGCAATTACCAGTTAAATGAATAATAGTAAAATATTATTTATCAGACGAGTTTCGCCACTCGTGTTCGTCTCTTTCTGTTCGGTCTGTTCCGAACTTCATGTTTCTCTATTAGTTCATACATTACCACACCACTCCTTCAATCTATTCCAATGTCTTATATATTAGAACCAGATCTCGTTGATTTTATTTACCAACAAGTATATCTGATTATACGCTTTACAATGTACTCCCAATGTAACTGATACTGGAAATGTTACTAAACAACGTCACACGAAGTAGACTAGACAATTTTTGTGGTTAACGTTGTTCACCACGTTGTAGGCCAACAACAGCTAATCATTTATAATTTCTCATATAGAATTGACTTAGAGATATGGGTGCCAGTCACCACCTAAACCAATGAAAGGTAGCTAACAAGATGGTTACTCGTGCGTCGCTTGTTGGTAACTATGCAGTGGTATCCCAACCAGGGTTAACTATTACCCGTCCGGGGAGAACTCGAGGTTGAAGACGCCGCCGTGGTGCGTATGGCTGACTGAGGTGGTGGGATCCCACGAGTAGGCCGGCTGAATGGTTGAGTAGAGGTCCCTGTGTATCTGGTCCTTGTCACCATAATTGGCGTATTGGCCACGGCCCTCTTGCGTGCGTCGCAAGTATTGGGCCAGGTTGGTGCGGTTGGTGCGACCGCCTCTCATCCCCACCTCCTTCCCCATCGGAATAGGAATCTTACTCATAGCAGATGCCAATTGTTCCCGCCTCCTCCTCCTCGCCTCACCACTCACACTTTGGCTAGATTTCACTAACAATTCATTGAAAATAGCTACAAAGTCGCACCACACAAGGACGCCATTTTATTTGTGATTTGAGAAAGAGATTTTGAGTCCGCAGATTCATATTTGCAAGTGGGTAGCAACCGGTCAAGGGCGCGTCAACATTACAGCGACTTTAGCTGATGGAATCGGATGAAAGCTCTGCGAGACCAACGCGAAATGTTGAAATGTTGACGCAGCCAGTCTGATTCTGGATCATTAGTGTAAGGATAACTTTTTCTTGCACACAAGTCGATGCGCCTCTTTCGGGCGATGATGGAACTACTCCATTCACTCAGATTTGTATACGGATCGACATGCAGTGCGTTAATTTTCCCCCCACGTTTTTACTCCAGAAACATGATGAGTGACGACTTTACAAAAACGCGACCACAACTGGACAATCAATGTTTTTAAGACAACAGGTGTAAATGCTGTGCTGTCCGGACAAGGTGATCAGAAATTCCTATTGGGTGCGTTAAATATTTGGCTCGGGTTGGTGATGCGTTTCTCGAAACAGATATTTGCGAGCAAAAGCACTGCAATTCAATTGAATGACTATTTGACAGGGCGAATGAACATGGCCGCTTCCTTGAGGTCTTTCAAGGGTGTGTTGCTGGACATAAATGGGGTCTTGTTTGATAGCGGTTACGGAGCGGATGGTCGTGTTATTCCAGGTTCCATTGAGGCAGTGACCAGGTATGAAAAACAGGTTGTATGAGTTGCTAGATTGAGAGATTTTACGCCTATTTATGGGCGAACGCGATGCGAGAGACATTGTTCGTAGTGAAGAAACGTACTTGCATTGGCACGCTCTGCCAGTATATTTTGATCTCACTGACTAAGACGTCTGTCTCAGTTTGAATTATATAAGTTAAGGTTGTGCTGGCATGTTTTCAGACTACGCAAGGAGAAGGTCCCGTTTCGCTTCGTGACCAACGAGACTCAGAGCGACCGTCACAGTATGGTCAAGAAACTAGGTCGTTTGGGATTTACCGATGTCACCATTGGCGACATATTTTGCCCAGCTCCGTGCGTGGCAGCCGCCGTCGCAGAACGAGGCCTTCGACCATATCTGCTTATTCATCCAGGCAAGAACTGTGTGCCATAGCAGACCTCGAACCGTGTTTGTTTATTAGATATCAAAACTGAGCTCCACTTTCGACAGCATGATAACACCGAATGAAAGACGAACCGAGTGGCGAACTTGTTTTTTATAATACAATAGTATTTTAATATTTTACTATAATTTAATTAGAACTGGTAGTTTCGATAAGGCCGGGATTTCCGGTCCTTTCGGAACTCTGTATTTTTAGCTATTACCAGTTCTAATTAAATTTAAAGTTTTCAATTTTGTTACTTGTATGCAGGCATTGCCCCAGAATTCGAAGGCATAGATGTCAGTCAGCCCAACTGTGTGGTAGTGGGAGACGCTGCAGAGAGTTTCACCTACGATAACGTGAACACAGCATTTAAAATCCTTGTTGCCGACCGAAGTGCTCCCATCTTGGCAATGGGTACAGGGTAAGGTGGATCGTTGGGTTGTTTCTAACACTGCACGGATATATTTGACTGCTATGTATTTCCGGAGGAAAGGCATTTACTGCTATTAGTTTTAAGATTAAAGCTAAAATTCTCATTTGTTATTGAACAATCACGCCGAAAGATACAACCTTTCAAACTAGAAAATTAACTCTTGTAACTGTCATTTGCAGAAAATATTACAAACATGGTGGTGAACTGACTTTGGATTTGGGAGCTTACGTAGCAGCTCTGGAGGTATAATCCACATTCGGCACCTCGCTTAAATTTTTGCAAGTGATCTTAACGACATCATGGCATTTACCATTTTGTCTTTTCTACAGTATGCCTGCGACAAAAAAGCAGAGGTTCTTGGAAAACCGTCAGCAACCTTCTTCCAAGCTGCCTTGGACAGTTTGGGTTTGAAACCTGAAGAGGTACCATGCAGTGTCATTTTGTGAATTATAACATGCCCAAAAAAATGCTTTGATTTATTAGTTTAGAATCGCAACAGACTACAGCACGAAAAAACCTAAAATATAAAAACCAATACCAAAATTTTCAATCGCTTGTGCAGAGGTTCTGATAAAATTGTTTTCTGATAATATCATAGGTAGCCATGATCGGTGATGACATTATGAGTGACATTGGTGGATCGCAATCTATCGGCGTCAGTGGAATATTGGTTCGATCTGGAAAGTATAGGTAAATTATTTAAAAATATCAGTAAATCGGAACAACTCAACACTTGCAGAGACATTGTCCAGATAACGGATCTCGTTTATTGCAGACCTTCCGATGAAAACCATCCGACCGTGAAACCGTTCGCTGTGGTTGACGACTTGGCGCGAGGTGTAGCAATGATCCTCGGAAGTTGATTATTCGACCGCCTAAATATTGTTATTATTCAGAGAATGATGCACTATTATTTTTCGGAATCACTGATCGTTTGATAATACATATATACACGTGACATTTATTTATCGGAAGGCTAAATACAATTCTCGGATTGTCCTCGATTGTACATACTTTAATTTGTACATATTCTAAAATTAAATGCCACAAAATTCAGAAAAATAAGTCATTTATTGCAAATTATTGTTTTTTTGTTAACATTTAAACGACGCTATCACGTTTTAAATTTTAATCGAAAAACCAAACATTAAACGAGTTGAAGCAGCGATAAGCTTGTTTCAGCAGAAAAATAACGTCACCCCATCGTCGTTTCTCTGCGTGTACAAAATGAATCAAAAATTGCAGAGGCAGCACTCTTATCGATACTCAGTTTTAACACGAAAAGTGACAAGCAGACGTTTTATTTTACAGCCGCGCCTTTTATACTTTCAAAATGTTGCTGTTTTGTTTGCTGTGAAATGGCAAATATAAGTTTCATTGATCATGTAGAGCACTTTCATAAACATGTGTTATTGCATATTCTTCCTAGTTACCGTGTTTCGTATAAAAGCAGCACAAGTTTTCAGAACATGAAAACAATATTTGCAAAGCGTTATATTTTATAGTCGCCACCATTCTGCAATTGAAATATTCATATCAAATAACCGAGTTTGTCAAGGGTGAAACCAACTAAGGAAATCTCGATCGACTCTTTGGATTCAGCAAGTTGCCAACTACGAGAAAATCGGCAACAGCCATTTAAAAAAAATGAAAAAGTCTAGGAATTCAGAACTGAATATCAGACATCAAGAAAAACGCTTGTTATTCTGCAATCTGGAAGCATGAGTTCGACAGATGGCATTACTGTATGGTTGTGTCTATTTCAGGTCACCTACCCGCCAAGGCGATGACACATTTCTAAAACTTTGTACACCCCTTTCTCCATTTCTCTGCATATTTCTGAATTCTCTGCCAAATGATGTTCTAGCAAGACAGTTGACACGCTGTTATTTTGCTTGATATTTTAACAAATTTCAATAATTTGACCATCGTTCTTGTCGCACACAGTCACCACAACCACCGACCGATGATCAAGTAATTCGAACCATCTGTCGCATGACTAATTCAGAAGCCTATAGCAGATCTTCGAGCACTACATCGTCTTGCTCATGAAAAATCCTGTTGCTCTTCATGAAACTCAAAATCATGTTTTTGCGCACAAATATCTTGTCATCAGAATGTGTTCACCGATGCAAGCGAAAATAGTCTCAAAAGTGTTCAAGGAATTTTTCATCTACAATGGATTTTGGGTAGCCAGCGTTGGCACAATCTGGGCACAGGCCAAGATCCGGTCGTCGTAGTCTATGTCGTAGATCACAAGCGTCATGTATGTGACGCTAAAGTCTCCGCCCAACCAGAGTGTAGTGTCTGAGAAGAATTCGCCGTTAGTGTCGCTGCCACCGTGGCTCTCTGCAGTCTCCGGACTCTCGCCGATCGTGATTGGGCCGAGGCGTCCGCCCAGGTCACCGTTGGCGCAACGCATTGGCGTGTCCGGCCCGCAGCTGCAGTCATACCCGGCCGCCGTAGAGTCGATCACGCCAAACGGATTGTAAACCGGTCCGGCCTCTTGGCAGCCGTGTGGCACGTCGCCGTCGGGCTCCAATCCAGACACAGACTGTTGGGCCTCTGGTCCAGCGTGAATCTTCCAGTTATGGTTGGACGTCATATTTTGTTTGTCTTTAAAAATATAAATTAAAATTAAAATGTCAGTATATATTAATAAATAATAAGACGAGACATAGTTGATAGGCTTTTTAAACGTTCAAACCCGGCTATTAATTATTTTAAATTGTTATAAGTGTCGCAAGCGCTGGAATACAAACGCCGGATTTTTTAAACTAACATGGCCATTCGGCTGGATACTTGCATTTTATGGCAGTGTCGTTTACAAGTTAATAATAAAGAATATATTGTTGAATAGTTAATTTGGTCACAACAGGATTCCCGCTACTGACAATACCGGCATTCGAATTTCGGAAACTACATACTATATATATATATTTTTTTTAATTCACTGAAGTGTATATCACAACAGGAAGATTCTGTACCCCTCTCAGAGCTTAGGCCCTATGTGAGAGGCACATTTTCACCAGTACCCCGAGCCAAAGCCCGCGCCGGAAATCGAACCCGGGACCGCCGAACCGCAGTCCGTCATAAACCAACTGCGCCACGACGGGCGATATCTTTCATAATTTTCTATTTATTATTAAGAAGAGTTTGTCGATTCCGTTCGTCTTCGAAATTTATTCGTAGGAAGAAAAATAATATCAGAAAGAATTCCATATTTTACCTCTGTGTCTAAGCGCGACATGCACGGTGCCATCCACCCCAAGCGGCTCCGACAATTGCTGACGGAACGTCACCTGTCCGACCAGCAGTCCCTTCCCGCCGAACACTGCCACCGCCTCTAGCTCAGCTGACATCGTCCTAAGGTTGGCGCAAGCCAACGGGTACCAGCTATCCTCGTAGATGACCAGGCTCCGGCCCACCACGCTGAACGGTCCGTCCAGCGTCAGGTACTGGTTGTAAAACGTGGAATGCACGCGATCCCGGTCCAGGAGCGAACCCATGGCGCCACCCAGATCGCCCACTGGATATCGATCAGTGGTGCCCACCTGCGGCCGGGGACTGGCCTGGGCGTCCACCCCATGTGGGTTGTAGTACTTGAGTCCGAGTGAAGCCACGCAGCCCTGGCCGAAACTGGAAGCCAAGCCGGGGGCCGTGTTCGTATCCGCCACCAGGGGCAATGCGTCGATACCGAATCCGGCGGCGTTGCGATGCGGCAGCGTCAAATTCACGGTGACGACGGTGGCCTCGCCGTAGCCGGATGCCTGGTAAAAGTGGACGTAGCCGCGCACATAGGCTGGACGATCGAACTCGGCAACTGCCTCGCGGGGATGAGTGGTCCACAGCGGCGCGCAGGCCACGAATTCGTCGGTGGACCAGCGCAGCACCGCCCACGTGTCAGTCAGATCGAGCGCTTCCAACGAGGTGAAGGTGGTCACCACCGCAAACGTGCGACGACCAGCCCGGCCGGAGCGGGGGTTGGTACCGCCAACGTTGAGGGAGGTGGCGACGTCCGACACGTGGATGGTGTCTGTCTGGTCGGCAGAGATGAGCTCCCACAGGTAGGAGCAAGTGTGGCGGCGAAGTCTGTGCGCGCCACCGTCCTCCACTGGCTCCGGTCCTGGCGGTGGCCCACGTCCACTGTCGCCACCACCGCTCTTGGCCTTGACCAGCATCCACTGCAGTCGTCCGCTACCCTTCCGCGAGCGCGCGTCTGTCCATACCAGGTCGGCGCGCACGCTGGTCACCAGGTTGGGCAGCTGCCGGATGACCAAGTGTCCGCCAACGGGCGACAGGAAGCGGGCCTCGTAAGTGGTGAGCGGCACCGAGCTGCGCACAACGGCGCAAGCGCGTAAACCGAAGCGGACACTCTGCACTAACAGGGTGCGCTCGAAAAGGGCGGCTAAGTGGAGGGCGCGGAACGTGTCGTGGATGAGCGCCGGCTTGCCCACGCGGATGAAGCCGTACATGCCGGACAGATCCAGCATCCTGGAAATGAAAGCGAATCTTATTGTTACGTAACAGCAAGTCCTAACTAATTCGTTTAGGTAAACAACAATAAAATTGTGCACCCTTTCTAAAAGATCAATTTCTTTCATCATAAAATTTCACTCGAAATTGTTTTTCAAGTTTGAAGTTTTTCAAAAAATATTCATCGAGAACAGGAAATACGTGATCGTTTTTTCCCCGCCAACTTGTTTCGTTTTTTAATTAATCAACAGCCTGTACTTAT
The DNA here is from genome assembly GCA_034698785.1 of Mycogona germanica. NCBI lineage: Eukaryota > Metazoa > Arthropoda > Diplopoda > Chordeumatida > Chordeumatidae > Mycogona > Mycogona germanica. The sequence goes on along the minus strand of JAQGBY010007348.1, from coordinate 3,918 downwards.
ATTGAGCATACATGACATAATAAAGTTGGCAATTCCAATTTTTTTTGTTCCAATCAGCTGTAGTCAACCGCACTACAGGCGTTCTGTACCCCTCATGGTGCTTGGATACTATGCGAGGGGTCCACCAAGCTGTACAATTCGGCTCAGCCGCCACGAAATTAGGAATGCGGACCACTTACTGTTTTCCCAGCTTCTCAGTGTCGCACGGGTCCTTCTCGGTGAGGTCCGCCGGATTCTCCCAGATGGACCAGGCCAGCTTGTTGGGATCGGGGCCACGTAGATTGACCCGCACCATCACCTCCTTGAACGGGTCGCTGCCCGGGTCAGAATAAAACTCTAGGGTGCCGCGGAATCCTTGCATGTCTACCACCGCCACCAGACTTCCTGTTCCTCCCGACTGGTCACCGACTACTGTAAAATTAAAATTAAATTCTGTCAAGAAATTTTTTCACTTTGACATATAAATTTATCTACGAATGACACAATTTGAAAATAATAAGAGCCGCATATAGATAAATACAAATTAGTTTTAAATCCTAGTGAAATATTTCCAACGATTCAAACAAATTGTTGCCGAGCTGAGGCCCAATTCGCTCGGTAAAAATCAATCCCCTATTCAATACTAAATTCTAAAATATTTTCAAAGATGAATAATTTCAGAAGCACTGCAGTTGTGCGACTTCTCAGAGAATCTTATCAGAGTAGAGCATGGCTGACACCTGTCTAAAATTCGCTCCCATGGAAAAAAAATAAAGACCGGCATTAACGGTTTAAGACGGATAAAGACTCGGCGAAACGGTATCATTAATCTCGATTATAATTGCATATGCAATGCACGAATCGTTTCTTTTTTTTAATCGCAAATGAATGAATGAATGACATTAAAGCGAAGTGAAATGAAAGGCAGTAGATTTCTCATCCGTTTATCCGCCTACAGGAAACGCAAAGTCAATCATTTTACGAGCAGGTAAATTTGAAACATCATCTTACAACCGTCCAAATACACTGTATTAGTGCAGAATGCCAGGAGGTGAATGAAATTGTATTATAACCTCCTTAGACTACGTGGCTCTCCTCCCTATGGAAGAGTAACATTAGCAAATCTGCGGTTGACGGACTGTTGAGTGATTTTTGAACACAACTTTATTTAAGGGCATGTTTATAATAAAAGTCCAGACATCAGTTTCGTCTGCGGGTTTCGGGAGGTTAGCGGCCATCGTAGAAATGATTAGAACCAATTAGACTATGCAATTAGCTTCCAAGCCGTTACAGAGTGACCGACAATAAGACGTCTTAAGAATCGCTACATAGCAACAAGTTGGCATAATGACCGGGGCCAAAGATCGGTTCGCGAATTACATAGGAAGTAGACTAGACAAATGTCGGAATCTGTGAAAGGAAGGAAGTATTTAGTATTTTTTTTTAATTTCTGGAGCAGCAGCAACAGAAATGCACGAATGATAACAGTTCACATTTTTTGTGGGTTTAAATTATTGTGTGTGTCAGTGTGCCTTGGCCATTCAACATAATTTGTGTACGAATTCTATTGTTGGCGGTTTTATTGCCGGGCTCGCCAACAATCGTGTTGGAATGAAAGAAAGAGATGAGCGAAGAAGAATGACGATAAATGCGGTGCTCCTCCATTGAGCAGGTAATACCGTCGTGGTATTACCGTTCAGACAATTTTACTTTCTTTTACCTGCGGCTAATGTTCCAAACGCGTATGGAACCAATCGGGCTAGACATGCACCAGGCAGAAAACAATTAGAAATTAAAAAACATGGCCGGTGCAGCGCACTAACCGTAGCAAAAAATTCCAAGCCTACAATAAATATGTACGAATTAGCGTTACCTGTTTATACACTGAGGACCGATCCTCAGGATAAAGTACATAAATAATAGAGAGAAATTTATTTACAAATATGAGGACGCCAAACAAACACAGATACGCAAAAACAGAGCAATCAAATAACAAAAAATGAAAATAAGTTAATTGAAAATCTGAAATGCAGAGAGCAAAGAGAGACCTTTTCTTTTCTTAGAAGATACATGTAATTATAGTGGGGGGGGGAAACAGTAAAGGAGATACTTTAAGAAATTATGTATAGTTAATTCAGAGCGGTCGCAGGACAAATCTGAAAGCTGGTAGTATTGCTGGTGAAATAAACGCACCCTCTACGATAAGATTCGTGGGTTGCTCCGTCGTTTTTTCGATCGAAAGCCATTTTTTTTTAAAACAACCCATTCCAAAGCGACGAGAATTGCCACAAATGTTGTTTTAAAGATAGGTTGACGTCGACCGTCGTGAACTGTATGTTATAGCGGCGGTTCACGTTTTGACCTAGGAAATGTCACGTTTTCGGAACGCACCATCTGGCCGTTAATCGTGACGCGCGAACAGTTTTTATATCGAAATGACGAAGACGACCGCAGTACAAGTTGTTCTTCGTATATATATATATATATATTTATATATATATATATATCGGGTTCTTTTTTTTTCAGAATAGGTGAACCGGTTCGCAGGGGTCGGATGGGGGAGGCATCAAAATGATGATCATCTAATACCGACCGGTGTGGGGAGAGAGAAAGAATGTGCTCCGGGAAAATGGCGCGAAAGCGTGGGAACAAACGTGGTAAAAGATCACCACTAAAAATGAAGAAAAAATCGAACAGTCAACCTATGAAAAATTAGACTGAGCGCGGCTGAGAAGACTACACAATTGTACTTTTCTGATAATAGCTTCGGGGATTGAAAAGAAAAAAGATAAAAATAATCAGAGTGCCCAATGGCTTTCTTAATCGTCCAAGGAATTTGAATAGAATAAAATCATGCGCAGTTAGTTCTGACAAAACAATTGGCTCGAGACGATTGGATCTCAAGAAATTAAACAGTATATTTTGTTGTTGTATCTTGTACAATCAATAAAGAATAAGTTTCTCGGAATCACGACGCACATTTGCTTACTACAATTTCAGCCAATCTTCAACATTAAATAAATTACGTGAAATTCCATCTAGAGCCATTCTTAAAAAAATTAAAAAACTGTAGCAAATAGCACTGCCCGCATCGAATACACAGGGAACCGTTACATTTCGAGAGCATTCAACAGTTTAAAAAGAAAAGAACTTCCGGATACCGATTGATTGATTAGTAGGCTAATGAGAGTGTGTCTTGTTTAGAATCTCGACGTGTTTTAGGCGTTGTTATCTTCAAAAATAATCACTCCCTAGTAATCAGGAATTTTATCTGCTAAGTGGAACCTAATGAAGACCGCAAATATATTTGCAGGTAAACAGTAAGAGATCGTTTCGGAAGAACTTAAGTAGTCCGTGTAACAATTCGGTGTAGTTCTGTTCTGGCATTTAGTGGGAAAGGGACGTACGGCTATAAAGTGAAAGAGTTATTGACCTATTCTCAGTAAATAACGGCCAATTAAAAGCAACAAATTACTCGCTCAAAACGAGCTAATCATTTTTGCGGTGTGATAATTAATGAGTCTGCTCCATCGTTAAAGGGTTATTGGGCAATAGATCTTATCGTTAGCCAAATACAAATTCTTTTGCTCAAGTTCTTTTTGTAGTGTACATTACTTGCTCATTAATACTGCTAGTATCGCTTGGTTTCTCACCACAGATTAAGCAAGTTATTGTTTACTAACTTATTAAATGAGTAAATCTATTTGTTGTATAGATTTGATGTTGGCTCTTACAATACGGGGTATTTTATTTAAGTAAAGCTGGTGTTTTCGAGCGAACGAGTATACCGTAAGTACACCGTCATAATTCGCTAGCGACGGAGCGACAGATCTCAATTTTCAATAAAACATAATAAAACTAACTTTACAAAATTTTGGCTTTTGTAACGTTCCCTTTGGCTTCAAACTTTAAAAAATGGCGTCTCCACATCAAAAGAAT
>JAQGBY010007347.1:0-11860 GCA_034698785.1 Mycogona germanica | reverse complement strand
TCTTAAAAATGAGAGAATTTTAATTTGAGACATTTTATTTCTCTTAATTTTTCCACATCTCAAAAGACAATAAATGACTTAAAAATGAGACATTTTTTTAAGTGTGTACAATTTAACACAAGATGTCCGGTTGGAGAAATAATTGCCCTGATGTAAAACGACCTCCAGTGCACCAAATCTTCCCCACTAGTTTAGGCAAGTATGCGCTCGTTTAGTGCTACAGAGTATATGGTAGGCAAAACAATTTTTCTTCGGCCAAAAATGAATTATTCAAGCCGTCATATCTTCCTGGCCCCCACATGCATTTATATGTAAATACACCACGGATGCGAATTTCATGTGAGAAACAGCTGGAAGAGAAACAGGAGTGCCTCCAAGGCGAAAAACGTGGTCACACCATTCGGGGATTCGTGCAACAGCTCTCCGCACGAAAACACCAATTGGCCTCAACACATTCATGAATGATTCATTCGTGATTTGCAGAAAAAGTAAACATTACAGGAGCTGTTATGGGCAGCCGATTGGACTTTCCGGTATAGTTTTATGCAAAAATGTTCCTGACATCCTCACCCAATGGTTACTATTTTCCGACAATAGCGAAAACGAAGAAATCGGGGAAAGAGGGAGTGGAAATTTTGTGTTGTATCACATGATTACCACAAAGTGAGGACTCGCGAAAGTCATGTAATCATAAGACTTTATTTGTACCAAATCTATATCGATTTTTTATGTCGTCGTTGGATCCTTGAATCTAAAACACAATTTGTGAGAAACGGGAGTGTACTGTTGTACTGACCCGCCACTAGAGGGCAGCACCTGCCCCATTCGACCATCTCATTCATCTTGCTATATATTTTATGTGGCGTCAATTCCTGCCGCACGGCGAAACCCAGGCCACATGTTCTCAAGGATCATCTTTCACGGCCACGAAAATAGAACTTTTCAGAAAACTTTGTAAATCTCATATCTTTAAATTTGCGGGTCTTTTAATTATGATTATGATTTCGAATTAAGCCCGTCTTTGTAACTTATAAAATAACGTGTACAACTCTTATCAGTTTCCTAGCCCCATATACGCTGTAGTTACGTGGTCTCAAGAGACATACTGACATTCTTATTGATCGTTCAATCGATGTTCATGACTACAGCGACAAGCTAAATGAGGGATGATAAGTGAACCTAATCGGCTAGTGACGTGAACAGACGAACGCGGCTGTCCCATTTCAGACAAAACAAGTCGATACCAATTTAGGTTTAACATAAATCATCAGTGCCAGATCGCATTCATTTGTTTATTGATTTTGGCTGACTTAAGCATTTAATCAAACGGTCTTTTGAAAATGTGTTTACCATGGTAAACAAATGCCAATTGCCAACGGCACTGTGTTTACTAATCATCTTCAATGAACGACTCCTCGAGTCTAGTCTTTAGACAAATAGAGACACACTTGACGTAAGCATTTAATCAGACTATATTTTTTGAAAATCTGTTTACCACTCACTGTGCCCTTACAAAAATATACTATATAAATTTCTATAATAATTTGCAAAAGTAACCCAAAAGGAAATTGTATAGTATTTGTATAGAAATGCCTATACGGTTTATTATAATAAACTGACTTTTTTACTTTTCTATTTTTAATAGTAACATTATAAGAGTGCTATAGAAAGTACTATTGAAATTTGAATTAAAAAAATTGAATTTTTTTTAAAAATTGGAACACTATTCCAACTGACTTTTACTTTTCTATTTTTAATAGTAACATTATAAGAGTGCTATAGAAAGTACTATTGAAATTTGAATTTAAAAAATTGATTTTATTAAAAAAAATTGGAACACCATTCCGTATTTGAGGTGTGCTTCAAAAATAGCGATATGAAAAATTAAAAACTACTTTAAATTTAATTAAATTTGATTTAAATAGTAATCCCTAAAGGAATTTGAATATGCTACTAAATGACTACTAGATAAGTAAAAATTCTACAAAAATAAATTAATTTAAAAAATTTAATTTTCAACAATGAAAACAATCAAGCAAACTTCATTTCATCGAAATAGCACTGTTTTGTTTGCATATGAAATATGATTTTCGAAATATATTTTTACTTCTCTTAATTCTTCACTGTGAAGAAGTAGAAAGAGAGAGCTAAACGAAATGAGGTGTATAAAACGGAGAGGGTTGGAGAGAGGAATATGATTCTTGTGGTGAGTGCAATGAACAGCAAAAGACGGTACTATATGATCCTCTACAAATACTATAGTAGTGCTATACGGTCGTTTAATACATTTTTGGAATGGATATGGTCAAACACCGTGTGTACTAATCAAATCTTCAATAAAACACTCCTCGAGCCTATAGTTGAGGTGCGACGGTCCCTGGTTCCATTTCGGGCTCGGGCTTTCGTTAATTCGATTCAGGGATGTGTCCGCCACATGATGATGAAGCACCGTGAGAGTTAAACAAAAAATCACTCGATACCGCTAAACTATGGTATATCCAAATAAATTTGTCAAGTTTCATCCGTTATAAAATTTAACTCGTCGTAGCCCAGTTGGTATTGCGACTGACTGTGGCTCGGCAGTCCTTGGTTCAATTTCCGGAGCGGGCTCTCGAAAATTCTTGTCGACAGACTACCAACTCATCTTGCAATACGAGTGATCTGAAACACACTTACCAAGGGGGGAAAAGGTGCCCAGAGTTACTTTTATCCGACATGCTTTCGGTGCACCGTTCAGAACCGTCAATAATCAACATTTGAAATAGAATTTTGAGAGATTTTTCTTGTCGAATTCAAATGGCTTTAAGAGCACGGCACACACCTTGTCCCTGTACCACCACCTGTCCTCATCCAGCAACGCTAAATCCGCGGACATTACTTGAGTTCGTCTCCTGGTAAGTGGCTGTTTGGAAAGCACTTCACGTTCCGCTGCAACTTTACAATGCTCCTCGTTTTTAAAGTGGACTTTGAAACGGTCCCTTGTCACTTCGGTCACACAATGGCCATGCATTCCTCATTTCTTTGTGGGGAAAAAGTAAAAATCGACACTGCGTGTGCTTTTAGGGAATCGCCAAACCGTTCGAAGTACTGATGAGCTCTACATAATGTCTGTGTACTGTACTATATATACATTGAGTGCCTATTTCCTCATGAGCTCCACCATTAAATCGAACACCTCAATATAATTTTACGAACACCTGAATGAGTGAATAGGAGTGTCATCAATTATAATAAGTCATGGATAATGGTTACTAAATCATAATCCCCATTGCATTTACCTTGAATCAAGGTATCTCAACACCATCTCAATGCATCTGACAAGATCGAATAACACGCGGGTGGCCAACTTGAATCTTAGTGTCAGGAATTAAGACGATTTCGGATATCTTCCACACAATGACGTTTTCAATCACTGACGTTTGGATACTTGGCTCCATGAACTTTCACATGTTGAAAAATTTCAATTAAGCAGTGGGCATGCTTAGTTTGATTTCACTTCGCCGTGCTCCTACTGTAGCATTTATTTTCCCGAGAGTGTCCATCTATGAGGAGTGAGGACGCATGGTCTCTGGTGGCTACAAAGTAAGCTACAACTGACCTCGCATGGATATTGTCGCGAATGTAGTCGCACATTGATTGAATCCATCGCCTCAACAAATAAATATAGATCAACTCTGCTCAAGGAATACTAACAATTCTCTCCTAAGTGCGTTATTCAGAGGTTCCTTCATTCGGCAATGTCTTCAGGCAACCTGTTTTTATCACAACATCTTTATAAATAGCTATTGGCTAATATACAGTCTGTAGTATCATTCAACAGGATTCCGACTCGTTTTACTCATTATTTGTTTAGGTAACAGACTGAGCAAACAGAAAAAGCACAGGGGATGTTAGTAATCATCGCAATATACTTATTCTTGGTGTACCCATTCGATTTCTTACGTATGTGGGAAAATGTACGAAAAGTGTAATATTTATTATTCCCTGTGATCCATAAAAAGGATCACCCCAAAACAAATATCAATATCTTCGTGAAAATGCTTCGATTTATATGACATTTGGCACTTACATAGAACATTATATTTTTGAAAAAATGAATTATAAAATGTGCTCAAAATGTTCTCCGGTGGCCTTCGATTATCGATTATGGATTATGGTCGTGTTCAATCCAAGTCTGAAATATTCAAGCGGGCTTTTCGAAGATTGTTGAAAAATGATAAAATCCAAGATTTGTCGCATGTTTTTTGGAATTGGAATTTTTTGGTCAAAAGGTCTTCCCTGTAATATTTTCTATAGATCTTAACTCCGGGTATATTATCCAATTACGTACCAATTACAAATGTAATTACAAATTAATCCAATCCTATCCAGATCCAATTACAGATGTAATTGATATTATGACAAGCTCTATTATCATCTTGTTTCTCAGTTTCCTGGAAAAAGAAAATAGAAAACCTTTCAAAGTGCGACTTTTTCAGTGTTTTATGGATTCAGTGGCATTTTGATATTTCTAGGTAAGCCAAAATTTAGTTGACGAAACAAAACTCACAATAAAAGAAACGGCTTAGCTTTCTGATCCGATCTGATTCGACTGATCCGATGTGTTGCATCCGCTTCAATTTCGAAATATGAGGTAAAAGTCACCTGACGGCAATTTGTTCTCGGCGTTTTGTCAATTTGTTCAGACTCACGGCCATAGATTTAAATTGATTTGAGTTGGCATAGGCAAATGCTCATCGACACTCGAAGTCGTCTCATCGTCTGTCGAAATACATTTTTGTAGCAAACCTTTGTTTCTTGCTGATTTTGTTTAACTTGACTTGAATTTAGAAAAAAAATTCTGCCTTTTACATTTGGAATATTTGCAAGAGAAACGGTTTTTTGGTGTAACAACATCGATTGTGGACAGTGCTGAAGGAATTCCGTATATCTGCTTTGCAGATATTCCATCAATTCAAATTTCGCTAACAAACTTTGATCGATACTGCACCGTATAATGTTAAAGCTTTTTATGCGAACGGAATTGAGCATCTAGATCTCGGTGTTAGACAAAAACATGTTTTCGTTTTAATACGTAGATACATTTTACTATATTTTCATGTCAACAACGTGTTTTGACAAGGATCTTTGGCACAACTTTCACTGATTTGCAAATAAAAGAAGAAACTAGAATATCAATTCCAGAGAAAAGAACGAATGATGATCCAGAGCACGTTGAACATTCATTTTTATTTAAATAATTTCAACAAATATACGAGTATTTCGATGATACATGCAAATCGAATGGTACTTAAAAACATCAAACGAATTTCCTTTTCCAACCGCAGGCAAAGCAACTCTTTCTAACATCTTACCAAAGATCTACGTTTCTACCCGTGCATTCGGGTGCAATAGAAACTGTGATCTGCTGCTGAAAATCAGACGCCCTCATCAATTAGAACCAAAACCAAACACATTTTAGTACGAGGAACTCAAGTCATGGAACCTTCTCTTTCGACATGAGCACATTTGCTAGGGCAACGCAAACCTATCGATTTGTCGTAAACTATTTTTAAAATGTTACAGCATGACACCAAAAGAATTTCGTTTCCACACTTCAATGTTTGGAAGCATACCTTTAGATTAAAGTTGGAAAATAAATTTTGTTTTCTTCCCGGTTGACGCGACCAATTTCCAAAATCACTAATTCCACAACGTCTTCGTTCGAATCCTGGCAATTCCACCATCATTGGGTCTCTGTGATTGCCCATCACGGATACAAGATTAATTATTTTTAGGTAAAAATCACCTCGGAGGGACAAATAAATCTATTGACGTGTCCGGATCGGTTGCAGGGTCTCAGTGGGACGTGACACCACAATCGATGTAAGCGAAAATTCTCATTCACCACCACCTGCCTGCGATATCTAATTGGCCAAAGTTTGTTTTCGACATTTTATTTTCTTTGTCTGTGTGGTGACGAGACCGACGCAAGAGTGCACGTCATGGCATCGAGATCCCACGGGAGCTCCAGATTAAAGGACAGCCGCGGTCGGGGTTTCGTGAAAACACGTAGAGAAAAATAATCCAGTATCAAACATGCGATCGCAATCGAGCGACCGAGCATAAACAATCGCGAAAATGCAAGATATACACCGCAGTTGGAAAGAAAAAGGGCAATAGAGACGATGTTCGGAAATAGCAAAAGAAAATTAGAAGAGGAGAAAATAAAACGGATCTCGATACAAAAATTGCCTACAGCTGTACGCTACCACGCCACAAGCATCAACAAAATATTAGGCAATCAACCATATTTGTTGACCATTTCTTCTCATTTGCTATAATTTCTTTTGTCTGCTGAAATTGCCCACAGCCAGAAGGAAATGTCGTATTTTCCCAGCGTATATAATATTTTATAAACAAAGTTGGTCTCCCTATCTAGGATTCGAGAGCTCACAAACGGCGTAACGCAGCGCCATGGAGTCAATGGTTGCAGTACCGCCAATTAGAAGGTCAGTGCAACTTATTTCAGGTCTCTATTTTGTTGCATTCATGAGATATCAATTTAAGAAACAAAAATATCACTCAATAGGAGTAAGGAAGGGTTAGTGTGTTTGCAAGAGCAAGAGTTGTCAGTGCAACTTATTTCAGGTCTTCATTTTATTGCACTCATGAGATATCAATTTAATCAACAAAAACATCACATCATTTATTGACGCTGATAAATTAGACGATAAATATTAGCTTTTGAAATAAATTAAATTTTATAAAATAAAATTAAATAATTTTGTTACGTGAACGTCTACAGTTACAATACGAGAACTGCAAACTATTCAGCTGTTATGATTTGCAGTGACAATGTGGGTCTTATGTTTGGATATGGCATATGCCTAGTGGAATTTTTAGACGGGTTTTACTTCCTGTCCGCTTACGGCATTCTTTTATTTTGTCAAGCGGAAAATTTGGAGATACGAGTGACAGAAATGTGCTACGAAATAAAATGACAGCCTTAATCCATGTAATACCATTTGAAGCCTACTTTATGGCGACGAGAAAAGGGTTTGTATACGGGAAAAGAATTCCGGGCACGTCATACTGAGACCAGGCGTCAACATTAGTAGACATCGAGGCTCTTACTAAGTGTAAGAAAAGAAAAGCTCGTGGAGAGAAGTGCTAACTTTCTCGGCGTGTCCTGAAACCGTCACACGCGCGTTGCAGAAATACAAGTCCGGTACAAAATCGGTAGCGCTTCAGTGATTCTTCTACAACCAATCATTGGTTCATTAAATCAGAGGACTCAGGAGGATAGAAAATCCGGCAGTAGATGAAGTGGTTATCGATTATCAATTGCCGAGAAATTCGAGTCTGGCATAGATCGTTGCACCAAGATGGACACAATAGATTTCGTTACTGTTGAAGTTTTTCTTTTTGGTGCGCATCTTGCGTTATCTTTAATGAACCATAAGGGAGGAAGTAAGTAAGTGAAGGATGGTTATACTCTGTACTAGAAATGCTTTACAGACCTGGGCATATATATTTGAAAGGAGAAAATTCTCATCATCTCTGTTCGTCATCGTTCTTGTTTTTCGTCAGTTGCAATGGTTTTCATCTTAGTTTATTCTTATTAAATAATACTCAGTGGTTATGCCATTTTTTTATTCAAAGAGTTTGTCGCCGACTGACCGGCGATGTCCCGGGCACAACTTGCTATTTATTATTTCTCTATTCTATCCTTCTCATGATAAAAGTAAGACAAGGCACGATATAAATGAGTCACGATAAAATGGGAATTTCGAGAAGAGACTAGATCTCGAGACGACATTTATGCAACATGTCAGGAATCGACAACGAATTAGGGCTTATAGATTTCTTAAAAAATATAATAATACGATATATAATCATAGTGACTTGCCCTTCTGAAATTTACTTATATTGTTTATAGTTACCGTTTTTACTCCGTCCTGTATTTGCACCAAATGTGCTATTTTGTAAGAAAAAGAAAACATACCTTATATGAGTTATGTTTTTAAAAAATAATAACAGTTTGAATAAATAGTTTTAATTATAATTCTAAATAAAATCAATGCAGGAAAATTATTTACTTCCCGAAAACAATGAGATGATAAAATTTTATAACTATTTATGTATGTTACGTTAATAACTCTTACTGCTAATATTGATTTTTCTATATTAATATGTAACATTTACTATCACCACAAAAAATAGCACTTACCAAATGAGATTGTTTATTCGTATTTGGTTTTAATTTATTTGAATTATGATCTCTTGATTACAATCGTTGATGACAACACCTCTCTCGTTTGCTCTTTCAAGATAGGAAGCTCTCAAGATCGATATTATACAAACCTTCGTCCCGTCTTGATCGAAGCCCAACCTTTGCTCTTTCTTGTTCAGCAAGTATCGTCTTCAGCACGGCCATCACTTCGGGACTATGGCTGTTGCGGGACCCATTCAGGTGTCACGTGACCGGCTTCCAGATACCCATTCCGAGCTCTCCTCGAGAAAAAATACAAGCCTCTGTGAACGATCTTTACGCGGAGCTCTTGGCGATCTCGACGCCTTTTGGGCCATCCGTTAAAGGCACAAAAGTAGCATATCTATATGCAAATGCCCGATCACAACCGTAACCGGGAACTTGGTAAATTAAGAACCCCGCAGAAAGGATTAGATTTCTGAACCCGTACACACATACTGCTGCAGTTGCGCCTTCGGTGACAGCGTAATCTTCGATGTGTATGTTTGTTTCGCACAAAGGTATCTGAAAAACACAAACTGCGCGGTTCGCCCTGAAAGTCGCCCTGAGAAAGAACCGTGATTTTTCAATTGTGATGGGTCGATCGATCAAAATCAATTTTGTTGACCCTGACATTGAGAAAACAACATTAACTCGGTGTCTCAATCTTCAACAAAGTCCGAGGATATTTTCTTTTTGATAAAAAAAATGCTGTTTTCGCGTCGTAACGAAGACATCAAAAGGAATTTACGATAATGCTTTGACAGATTTCATTGCCCCTATCAAAGAATATATGCCCTCTTCGCAATTACAAACTGCGAATATCTGCCCTATACCTTTAAGAAATGTTCGCTTCTTAAGAACAATTAAAGAGAAAGAAAAACTTTATTTCAACTCAGAATTAAAAATATACAATTTTAGATTTTCCATAGAATAAATATAAAGGATAACAATACGGAAACCTTGTGAAATCGGCAACGAATTGGCGAATCTCCATAAATAAAAATATATAGACTGTAATTTGTGAAACATGTATTTAAAAGACATTAAAAAGTAAGGATAAAAGTAATGAAAAAAACGTATTTTATTTTGGAGCACATTATTTTGGTTCTATAAACAAAATTCATGTAAGTTAACTATACAGAGTAAACTTTTATCTACAAAATGACACTTTACCTGTTCCTAAAATAAACGTCGAGGATAGAAAATATGCATTCATATTTCGATTATAAAAACCATTGGAATTCGAACGAAATTCACCTGATTACTCTTTAATTTTAAATGTATATTTAGTTTCGTCGAATTTTGGTTCCTTGAAGTGACGTCACTACATTCGTGTATACAGAGTATGACGTTGGCTTTTGGTTAGATTAGTTTTATTTAATCTCGCGTGAGACCCGTTGACCTGAGCCGAAACAACCGCTCATATCGACCGAAATGACGGTAAACTTCTTTGGCAATCTTCCAGCCGGGTCGTGCGTCTTCTGCAGTTCCAAATTTAACGGTCGGTTGGTAAGGAAGCGGCAATAATATGAAATTGTTTTCAGAATGTATCGGTGCAATTAGAACAATAACCGCGGACTAACAAAGAAATATGCGACCACGCCAAGTTATTCAGAATAAAATGAAAATAAGTGGTTACTCGCAACACCCGAGACGAAATAAAAATACGATTTTCATCTAACTCATTCCCTAATCGCCTCATGAGCTCGTAAACATGCACTTGCCAAAATTGAAACTTGGTGACATCCGCAAAATTTGCCAAAAAGAAATCCTATCTACAAAAGACAAGTACATACAATACTCCTGATACAATAGTTTTTCCAGTCACCTTACCTTGTATTGGAACTGCTATCGAACCGAATTGTTTTCCTTATCCACAATTTATTTTTTATTCGAAATCCTACCATTCATGTTTTTTTTTCTATGTAAAAAACACAAACCGATGTAAACTTGGTGAGCAGAAATCTGAGGACGAATATCTTTGTCGATCTCTTAGCTCAGTTCCAATGTTTCGGTGGTCTCGGGTGGTCTCTCTAACAACGTATCAATTGTTTGCGTTTCAGATATGACGATTCCGTCCCGAGAATCGACGCTTGTTAGGCGGAAAAATTCACATCCGAAATCTGGTGGTTGCGCTGCTGGTGAGGTCAACCGCAACGTCGAAAAAGCAAACCGCGACCGGAACAAAATAAATCCTGTTTGGACGAAAAAAGAACCTGGAATAGCGTGGCTCTCGAGGATCATACTGCAGTATGCCTTGTTCTTCCGACCAGTTTACGAAGAACGTAAGCGACCGACTTAATCCGTTCTCACTTCCGGCATGCTTCAGTTATAGTCGTGGCAGCGCAGACAGGCACTAACCCCTTCACCACAACTCCACATTGAAGACATAAAGCTAGATAGTTTAGCGGCATAATCCGAAAGGTACATGAATAATACGACAAAAGGAACGATATCTGTAAGAACCTCGATGGCTGACCACGCTACACTCCGTCATAATCACCGAAAAAATAAATTTGAAGGAATTACGATTTAGATCGTCTACTTACTGGTAAGTTGAATTCAAATTTATTTTTCGAGGTTCTTACAGATATCGTTCCTTTCGTCGTATTATTCATGTACTTTTCGGAGTATGCCGCTAAACTATCTAGCTTTATGTCTTCATTGAAATATATCCGAATCTGCTTGTGCTTCTGCACTTTTTATTTAACTCCACAATGGTTGAAAGGAAAAGCATATCATTGATATTTTCGAAAGATGTACTTTTGGCTTTTGGAATAGCTTACCTAAATTTTTTTCCCATCGTGTGTTTTCTCAGAAATCGTTGAATGTGTGGTGTTCTCGTTTGAGAACAATTTCATTGTGCTACTGTACCATCATGATCGACATCTTGCGATATACCAACTTCAAGAAAAGTCGCTAGAACCGGGAAATGATCTAAATATGTATCAGCGGTCAAGGAGAGCTCATAACATTGGCTCTTTTATTTAAAAAAAGAAACAACATTACAATCAAATGGGCGCGTATTCAAAAACTGAGAATTCGAATAACCATTTTTTTAAAAACCGAGTCGTTGCTGCTTCAGGCGTTTTTGTTGCTAAAATCCTTCAGGCGCATTAAATTTATTTTAAGACTATACTCTGTACAAAGGACCATTTATTAAATTCATATCAAATGAATGCAAAACACCATAAAGACCTGAACTTATTTGCGGCACTGCATCCAGTGAAATTTCTCTGGCGCTGCGTTACGCCGTTGGGGAGATATCGAAGGAGAGACAGAAAACAGAAGCTTTGTTTTACAGCAATATTATTTTATGGTTTTATAGCATTATAGCTTCAGTTGTATGTGTTTCAAAATTTAAGAAGACATCCATGGGGATATCTTAAATTCAAATAATCTGTTTGTGAAAGGCGTTTTAAAATGAAGAACTCTTTCTTGGAAGTTATCTTCTATGACATACAAGAAGGGTTCCCGGCTTTGCCTGGGGTTACAGTAGCCAGCAATGGACACGCGATAAACGCAAACGTTAAATGTGAAGTAACTTATTTTTCACGTGCCTGACTTTATCTCGTGAAATCGACGACGTCATTCTTTTGATGCGGAGACGCCATTTTTTAAAGT
>JAQGBY010007346.1:0-11862 GCA_034698785.1 Mycogona germanica | reverse complement strand
CATACGAAAGCTCTATAATAATCAGAAAACCGGCGTTCGTGTAGATTTAACGCGTCAAATGTTCCCCCCTATATTAGCAACTATTGTCGTATTTGCATGTCGCGGTCCAATAAGCGTTCGATATCAGTATTTGATTCAATTTTTGAAAGGTGCTCGGGCTCACTTTTTGATTTAGTGAATTAGTACTCAGGACTAATTTACCTTTGAGCAGGAGAGATTTACACGAAGCGCTCAGATTCGCTCAACTCATCAAGTTGATATGAATAATCTTTGGTATGATTCGACTTGCAGGAGTTCTTGTTTATCGTCAAAAATTCAAATGATGCTTGGAATTCAAAGATTGCTAGACTGTAAATCTCCCGTGTTGCTTAAATGTGTTAGTTAGAATATTGACCATTGTGGGTTGCTCGGGAGAAACCTCGATATCAACTCGCTTGTAACCTAGCGCACAATTTCTATACATTATCCCAGTTTCAAACGTTTACAGATGCATAAATATTCTCTAATGACACCTCTAACTAAATAATCCCAAGTTGGGCAACAGTATCGCTTATATACATTGTTTCGTTGTGGTACCATTTTTTAACGTGCATAATACTAGATATCTGACGATACCAATTATTGAATCTATTGACCCAGCGTTGCAAATGCCTCATTGTCGGCGAGCATTTTTTAATACGCTTCATAAATTATAAAATTTGTAAAGAACAGAACCAGTATACTAGACATTCACGGGGACGTACCCTATATTTCTGTTTGTATTGGAGGCGAAAGAGAGGATTCAAAAACGTTTTCTAACACCATTCGGTAGCGTATCGGAACGACTATACATGTATAAGAATTATCCGATACATCGAATTTCTTCTGTGTCAGGTTATGCCAAGTTTGGGAGGATAGATGTGGCAAAATTATTTTACTAGAAATGAATGCCAGTAAATTGTGAATACATGTACATAAATTACATCATATGAATTATATAATATACAGCATAATGATTATCATCATCCGTGTTCGTATCTCTCTTTCCCTCTGTATCTAAAAAATTCTGGCCTTGGTACACATCAAACGTGTTTTATTCTTTTAACTAGTTACTGGTGGAATTTGTGTAAAATAATTCCCCACTGAAAACATCCGTTTTCAGTATCCGTTTTAATTTCTAAACTCAATTACAACAAATTTTAATTTTCGCTTGACTTTGTTATAGTACTTTTGCAATAATGAACTTTACTCTTCCCAGAAGGAATTGCCAGGAATTCACAGTATTCTGTGAATACCTGGACTACACACGGTTCAACTATTTAAATTCAAATATGGGGATTTGGAATCAGTGTTTCGCTTGAATATTTGATTGTTGATTAATTTTCATATCTATTTCTCGTGATAATTTTTCTATTATTGAGACATTCTTCTGCAAAACTACTCGATTGCAATATTTTTCGTTAAAGCTGGCGAATGAATTATTGATTATTGTAATTTAGGAACAAGTTGCTGTTAAAGTTTAAATTTGTCAACAAGATTACACTTTCTTGTCGTAATTAGCACTGCTATGCAATTCTTTAATGTATCATCCATAACTTACAACAATTCATGTTAAAATTGACCACTTTTAAAACTGAAAATCATTTTTTTATTCAACATTTTACGATTTGTCTATTACAACACTTATGCATAAATTTTGCATTTTAATTTCCAATTTCCAATTTCAGCACTTGTCACTACCAAGCAACCCGAAACCTAACGATAGGTGGTTTGCGTAAACATGAGTTCCTTTGAACAAGTGATTCGTTTGATTTCAAGTGCAACTGAATTTGTTCTATTTTATAAATTCCGAAGTGTACCAATATACCAGATTGTAAATATTGATGGACAAGTGAGATTGCCTAGTATTTCCTTAAGTGGGGTTTACACGATAGAACGTTTCATCCTGCGTTTCAAATAGGAAACGAGTCGATTACAAAACTTGAAAGCACACTAGCGTTTCAGGTGGTGGTTCGGGGTGGGACGTTCCATCTTGCAAACCCCGTAAGTGGCTTGCTTGTTCGAATCCGAGCTTACTCCTATCGTGCACAAACGCCTGTCTTTTTATGTAACTGAACATATAGGAAATGCATAACACGCACCATCTTGCTGTATTCGCAAAAACAACCCTCACTGCCAAATTAATGTGTTTACCGTATAGCACTAGTCAGTAATTTGTAAATTAGAATTTGGTGCTTGGGCAATTTGTCGGAGCAAATTTTGCACAAGCCGGGAAATAATTTATTGACAAGAAATAATCATAATTATAGCCTTTTTAATAATCGTTGTGCAGTTTCCAACATGATTAATTAACACGCTGGACGTACAAGTGAATTTATTCAGACTGTGTAAATTGTAACTTCATTGTTTTGTATCCATCGGGCTCGTATATAATGATGCCGACAAGGCCTATCCAGTCGACAAGATCTTGTAAAACATGTTAACGTGTCGCATCAATACTTGTCCATTAAAATTTGGAATTTTTGCTATTTGGTGACCCCGAGCTACGTGTCGCATTTAAGCGAAAAGATTTTAATTACCATAAAATATACAGTAGGCGTGGGCTGGTTCCAAAGTCACAAAAGATGGTATTATAACTTTCGCTCCAATGGTTTTTACACATTATGTTTAATCGATCCACCAGTTTCCATGCCTAGAAAATATTGCTCGCCCTCAATTGCATTGATGCGACAGGTATATTTTGTGAGCCTACCACCTGCGGTGTTATGCAACCATTTAAGCTGGGTTCAAAATACTAGGTCCACTGTCTTATCTAGCACCCAGTCTTCTAACGTGTGCCGATGGTTTTTCTAAGCTTGTGGTCTTCCTCTGCCAGTTTCTTAAACACATTAATAACACATGGTATGCATATACAGTATATATATACATGTAATTTTTGTATAATAGCGTGTACATTCGTTATATAGATGGACGTAATTTTATTTGTTGAATAGTTTAGCGTTAGACATGCGACGAGCTGGGGTAGAAAATCAACAGTATTTGTCAGTGTTGTAAATTATATTGTCAATCTCATCAATCCCATAATTAAACTATTCATTTTTTTCCAAAATAATTATATTCGTACTCATTTGTTGTGACTTAGATAATTTATAAACCTTAATCCTATAGTCTTGACCATGTTCTTCACCTCTTCTCTAACTGCTTGAATTTTGCTTCTGGAAAAAAATACAATCATTGCATTAATTCGAGTTGAATTTTCTAAATGTCAAACATTTGAATGAGTGATTACACATTATAGCTTTGAATATAGCAAACTTGAATACTCGGATGTTGATAAAGGGATCTCTGATTTTCTAACATTTTTCCAGATGGACAAGTTCTAAAATACAGATTTATCCTTACTTAATATGTTTGACTGCCACTGTTGCAGCTACAACTGTTTCCTCAATCGCAAATCAGAAACAAATCGCACGCTTGGACAACGTAATTACAAACAAATGTGCCTCTCACATAGTGCCTAAGCACCAAGTGGGGTACATAAAATCCTGTAGTGCAGTTGACTAGTGTGAATTTAAATATATATATATATAATCGGGGAGATACTCCCCCGATGATATGATGAGAAATTGGGGAAAATTAAAAATAATAATTATTACCGAGTCGCTTTGAATAGGCATCCAATTTATAAGCAGCCTGTTCAAGTTTCAAGGCACTTTCTTCTATCTGGTCGATTTGTTCGAGGTACGGTTGCAGACCTTTAACTAGAAATAAAAAAATAAAAAGACAACCTCGATATACCCTTTTTTGTGGAATTTTCATATTTGTGACGCCTGGCCTCTTTTTGTCTAAAAATGGGAGGTCCAAGATGTCAAATGTCATTAGCCTGATTAATTTATTGTGATAATATACTGCGGGCAAACAACCATTCATCAAATTAATATTTTTTACATGACCACTGACTCAAGCGCACCAAGTCTACAAGCAAGTGGGCATGTTCAAGGTTCAATTGCTTAAAATGCGATACAGTACTTCATGTAATGAATTGAGTTTATCCGGTTGGAAGCCTCAAGCCTTCAATCCTGTAGCTATAGAATGATATTCAGTTAAGCAAGCTAGAGGTTTGTCATAAACGCTAATAAAGTCAAAAATATGTCTAAATGTTAAAATTATAAATTGGTTACGCTTAAAAATTAACAGTATCAAAAAACATGCTGTATACTCACACTTATCGTTTAAATCTTTCAGAGATTTATTGACATTGGTGGCGATCTGCTTCATATCTGAATACTTGGTAGCGGTCACCTTATTCATTTCTTCCAGAAGTTTGTAATCTTCCAGAGTACCTGTAACGACGCCACATTTTTTTTACTTGATGGTGTGAAACTATGCTGCTTGAGTAAGAAGAGGTCGTTGAGTAATTCCATTTTACTGCTTCAATGAATTCCGTGGAATCATCAATTTTTAGCTTATATCTTGGGATTATTAGACCTTAATTCTTCCAACATGAAATTAGATTTACCTGCCAATTCTCCTTGCAAGTATTCCGCAGTCTTCTCAAACATGGTCTTCGACAGACCGTGGATGTGATTGTCATCCTCAATTAGAACTGCTGCTGGTCCCAAAACAAGAGGCGACAAGAACCAGACATTCCAAAATTAGAAGGGAAACATCAGTCTCGTTTGTCAACGATTCAAGACAACTCCGATCTAATGTTTATGAGCTTTTTGTTAAGGAGGGCCACCAGAGTGTAGATTCTGTCGCCCGGAATTGGACCCGCGATCATGGGGCATATTCGTTCAACACGTTAACCACTTTGCCACATCTGCACCTATCTCTAGTTCCAGGTTCCTTTAAGCTAAATGCCTTCTTGAATGAACTAGTATGGATAACGTTTCCATTGGGCTGATGCTGAGGACGTACTCGCGAATTGAGTATGGATTCGAACATGAAACACAATGGGGCCTAGGCCAATCGTCACGAGACAAGACTTACGTTGTTCGTTTCTCTCTGGAATAACTCCTGCCGCCGTCGACTTTTCCACACCAGCAACAGAAGTAGCATCTTGCGCTTGTCCACGCGAATCATTCATCCTTTTAGTTTGATTATACACCGTACATTAACCCTATCTTTGAACGACAACGAAATCCCTAGTGCGGCTTTTTTATTTTTGTGATGAACTTTTGACAGAGCAGACGATACACTTTCACATGAGCACATTATATTTGGATTAGAATCGGGCGCGTTCAATAAGATTGGTGCCCTTTATTGGCGGCGCATTCTGAAATACTTCACTAGGATGTATCGACTTATTAACGCGCCCCACGTCAACCTTGATAAATTGTACTAAGTGAACATATCTTTTACGTCAAATGACGGGAATTTCCCCGAATTTTAAAAAGTACGCGCTTCGACGAGAAACGTCATGAAATCATGTAATTTCATGTATAATGCAGTTTCATGTAAATTGTAAATTAAAATTCATGTGATCATATAGTTTCATGTAAAAAACATTTAATGACGGCCATATCCGTCTGTACATCGCTTTTTTAAAAAACATCTATCTGTTGCAACTTGCTTGTCCCATTTTTATATTTCTTTTTTTCAAAACCAGAATTTAAAATAATTCCAACTTTTCTTTTCATCTGTTTTTTAATTTTCAATTGTCAATTTTCTAACTGAAATCCATGTTAGGTTTTCTTACATATTATTTTTACATAACGTGGGCGTGGACATTTGTCGATGCACTCGCAGTAAAGAAAGAACGAAAATTACAAACACTCCAAAAATGGACAACAAACTAACGCCAATAATTAGTATACAGTATTTTTATTACAGATTAGGATGAATGCATTATTGATTAAGACATAGGCGCCTCTCAGGTATATTGTTCATTGTGCGACGTCCGGACTACGGAAGGTATTTCAATACTAAGTCTAAATCCTTAACACAATTGATGGGCGTGTGACTTTCAAGGCCGACGCTGCCTCTCGCTTGCCCAGGGCGTATCCGAGTTCCTTGCACCAACTCTGGGATTTGGTCTAAAATAACATTTTGGATGATCGTATGTACATGCTTGTGGTTCGAACATTTTAAAGATTTATGTTTTGATCACAATTTTTTAATCCCGCTTCCATCCGATACAAGCAGAGAGTGTAGGAAATTCGGTAAGCGTAAGCCAGATCTCCAATCGGCTCATGTGTCTCAAATACTAATATGAATTGCTAAATATCGCCAGGCACAAAACGGCGGGAAACAGCAATAGGATGTAACTTCCGGTTAGGCTCGAAGCAGCGTTGCAACCGTCTCCTACGCACATCCAGGCGTTTTCCGAGGCTCCGTATCCGGCGCTGTAATAGCTGGGCGATTCGTCGGTCTGGTCGTGACCACATTGCCTCACACAGCGCTTGTCAGGACCCACTGTGGAATTACAAATTAAATAAATTGTTTTTCACTTTTGGCATCATCGTAAAGCTATAGATATATAGAAAACACATTTTTATTTTTTGTTGCCTACTATCATTTGTTGCACTCTTGAAGCCGACGTCAATGTCGATCTTCCGGCATAAGGTAGCGTTGGAATCGCACTGCATCAAATGACGTTTGCTTAATGCAGCGTCCGATCCACAGCCACAGTCATTGTCCACGTGTGAATTGCAGGAATAACATTCGATCGCAGATGCTGTTAAAATACAATAATCAATATTAAAAATTACGATCGCCTAATTACGACTTCCTTCTCGTCTTGGTAGCGACCAAGTGGCTACCCGTAGGCGTAGACGCGTCTCAAATAGTTAATCGCTGTGTCAAAGTTGTTTCGCTCCAGCAGAAAATTTACCAGGGACCACATTTTGGTCTTTCAAATTAGAGTCTTAACATCAAATTACGTCATCTGCGCATGCGCACAATCCCAAATTCCACTCATTCTGTTATGTGCGCATGCGCAGATGACGTAATTTGGTGTTGAGAATCAAATTTGAAAGACCAAAATGTATCTCCAGGGCCCACATTTTGGTCTTTCAAATTTGATGCTCAAATCAAATTACGTCATCTGCGCATGCGCACAATCCCCAATGCGCGCAATTGGGGATTGTGCGCATGCGCAGATGACGTAATTTGAGGATGAGAATCTGATTTGAATGACCAAAATGTGGGCCCAGATTTGTCCACAGGAAAAATACTAATCCTTCGTATTGGCGCAACACACTGGTTATACCAACAATAGCCGCTAAAATAGTGTCGGCTGTACTCGGCCGAGACTTTACCGTAGACATCGTTTGATTTCCCATCGCGAATACATTACAATTTTCTTTTTATAATATCAGATTTCCTGTTCACCCTTCTTGTTCTCCAAACACAACAACCCAGTCAGAACATGTGCCAAAAGATTTCGGTACATTTCAAATGAAGGATTATTGACGTAATTGTACGTCAGTAACGTCAACAAATCATTAATATATATGAAATAATTGCGGTTGGCCATAATTTACTGTTGCTACATCGAACCTTTGTGTGTTCTGGTTGCATGCTGGTTGTACTAGTGCTTAGATTCGACCTTCAGTTTTAAGTTTCACATGTACTGTACGTTTCTCTTCGTGAGCCAACGGTGGTGTATTTATTGCCAACTTGCCCGCAGAGTGATGTGGTAATTGTTCTCGAATGAGTAATGTATATTGCAGGTCGCTCCTTTGATTGGTGCCAAGTTTACAATTCGCCGCGAATATGATTGAACTCTCCAATTTATTAACTACTGTTTCGTCTGATTAGGAATAGCTAAAATGTGCATGAATTTTAAGAAATGTGATGAGTTATCAGTTGGTGTGACAATACACGTGAAAGTTCAATTTTTACTTAAAACATCTAAACAATATAAAAATGATTAAAAAGGAGGAGATCGGAGACAGCACCGAATGAAGAAGACGAACCGAGTGGCGAACTCGTTTTTATAATAATAATATTTTATTATTATTTAATTAGAAGCTGTCCCGAACTCACCATTTCCGATTTACTAACAAAATACTTCTCATTAATAATAATACTCTCGTAATTATTGAATTCAAAAAACATCCTATCAAATCCCATCTTTAAACATAAAAAATTAACTTTAAATTATATTAACCAATTTTTGAATCATAATTATTACAATTCAGAAGCTATTTTATCTTATTTTATCTAAAACTAGTTTATCGCGCGTCACATGTATGTCTCTAAACGCATATAAAAAGGTATCGACTCGTCCAAAGAGCAGTGCAGTGGCTATTTGACTAGCTTATTAATGGCCGTAGCACCTCACGATCGAGGGTGAGCCCTATCATGTAACACTACCATACGATGTGGCAGAGGACTATTAAATTGAAGTCTACTGTATAAACCGCTCCACCTTCACAACTGTTTTCCTGCTGGTGTCAAGTTTTCCCTCCCCGCATCTCAATCCCAGAAAAAGGAACCCCCTCCAACCGAAACCAACGTGGCGTCGCTCCAACGCAAGACTTCAAACTTTGCAAATGGTTTCATATATATAATAGGTACACGTATATTTTATAAAGAGGTGTCGAGTGGTCGAGAGTAGTAGCGTGTTTTCCTCGTGACCCGTGATCGCGGTTTCGATTCCGCCAGACACCTTCGCAATTTTTCGGGCGAGAGAAATTCCTTCACACGCCTTCTTTCTGAATAGAAGTCAAATCGTGACCAGTACCTGTACGATATCGGGACGTTGAAGTTCCCATTCCTCCCGTACGTTGTCTATAATGAGTTGTGTTCGTTAATTTGTGATATCCTGACGATGTCATAAGGAATATCAAAAGGAAAAGTATCACTTCGTGACGATAATAGGGAGGGCGCACAAATCTTAGCTATACCACTGTACATGTTATCTACCTGTAGGTAACCTCATTTTTCTCCCCCCTACAGTACTACACGGGAGGAACCTGCATCAAACTGGCTTTGACTTGCGCAAGCCGGCCGGGTCGGCGTGGCTGCAGTTTAGTTTTAGCACAGTGCGCAGTCATTGAAGCGAGACAAGTGAGGAAATCGTCAACGATATTAAAACTTCAGAGAGGACATTCGAGTAGGCAGAATTAAATACAAGTTTTGACAGAGGATCCCTTTTTTCTCGCAGTTAGCAACTATCGTTATTAAAGATATTTTAGTTCGGAAGGTAAAATACCGATCTTGAATTCCAGAAAGTTAAATTCGAAATAGTCGTCGAAATATTTAAAAAAAAACTAATGTCAACTTTAAAATTAATACATTTAAAATACGAGTTTCAACGACGATTCAAGTATCTAAACAAATGAAGCACGGTCGGCAATGAATAATATGTCATGTTAAATGCGTCATTTATCGCTCAGGCTCACAAAGTCAAACAGATAAAAACCATGTTATCCTCGATCGATAGTATCGTTACAAATTTGATTAGCGATTTTGTTAAGATAAATGGAGGATTTCTTTGGATTTGCGAAATGCAAGTGAATGTTGCAATATTTAGCGACTGTATTGGTTTGTTAAGTATAATAGGAATAGCGCAAGAGTTTAATTGCACGTCTCTGTGCTGTCCACCAGATATTTATCATTATTTTCCTTAAATCATTCAAGTATCCTGCAAACAAAGGCGTCATTCCAATGGACACATTCCAATAATAATACAGAGTCTGTAATAATTAAAAATAAGGTATATTCGTCTAATATTACCAACAATTTTCGATTAACTCAACTTTAGATGATTTTTTCATTGTAAATCCATCCAATTTTTAAAAGAGAATGTTAAATCTTCGTAAAAAACGCATTTTCAAAACATTTATAGATGAATTGAAAATGTTTCAATACTTTCTTACTTGCAGATTCGAGAACACAAGTCAAATGCATTTAAAATATTCTCCTGTAATAGATTACACACCTACTCGTATTACGTATGCCTTTTGCCTCAGAATAAGCAAAATTAACTGTTTAACTAACGTACAAACGATAATGAGAAATGATTAAACTAAAATGTATATTTATCTTAAATTCATAAAATAAAATTAAAATAATACCTTACCAATATTGAAACACAAGATCAGCAAAGAAATAAACGTAATAATCCACAGCGACGTCCTCTCCATTTTTAGAAGTTTCTCTTCGACTATTTATTCCAGCTTATTTTTATATTGGGACAGCAGACTCCACTCTTATCCCAAGCACTTTGCATTCAGATCCTTCTCAACAAAATCTCACTATAGAAATGACCTAAACCTCGGCAGAGAAAATCCTAAGTTGGTCACACTTTTACGGATTGAAATAAAACTTTGGATTACGATTTCTGGTGATCGATGTTCGGGTTTCAAAGCCTGCTGTAGGTTATTTCACAATATAGTTTTATGTAGTGACGACCAATGTTATCCGACCAATCATCGTCGATTTTTCAAATAGTGACGAAGGAGTATCGCAATTATAGAGCGATTAGTCTTCGCTCGGTAAAACACAATTTGGATTTTTCTGGCATGGCTGTGGGCAACCCAACGCGCATTGGCACAAAACAGACTTTGAAGAAGAGTCGCTAATTATCTATAATAAAATGTATTACGATAACGAATTTGTTATCTAGAAATAGCAGCCTGCAATTATCTCTCCAGTTGCACAGACGATAGGTGAAATCGTTCATCGCAATTGTTGCTTTATTGAAGCACGTAAAGTTTCGTAATAAAATATTTCAACAAAAATACGATGTTACTACAATTAGTCAGAAAAAATGACAGATAGTGAAAGATATTTAGTCTGTTACAGTAGCGAGAATACACAACAAAATATTCTGATCTCACAAGCTTTCGATCGTTAGGTTAATTTCAAGAGACTGGCGTCGCTACTAACTACTACTACTGCTACATTTTTCAACTAATTGTAGTAACATCATATTTTTGTTGAAATATTTTATTAAGGTCCTCATCAGTCATGACGTGTACCTTTTCATTGAGTTTCGTAATTCTGGCAAAACAGCTATTTGTTCATTTGAACCTAAATGGATAGGTGGAAGGTCATGTATCTTTTTCTTTGAGGCCGACAAACCTGGGCACTCAAAACATTTTTTTAAAATGCACATTTGTTAAGAACCATGACTATTGTCCTCAAACTATTCAATATATTCTAAATTTCCTTAGACGTGGGCAGTAAAGCAGATCTATCGTCACACGTTATCAACTATTCTCAAGTGCAGATTAATTGCCCAATTTAAACGGTAGATGAAAGGACCCGGTAGACCCAATTACTCTTATGCACTTTTGGCAACATGATTGATAAATATGTCAAATGCATTACAACGTCACCAATAATTTCTTGATAACAGCAACGATTGTAATAACGATGACATTTCTAATATGCTAACAAACATGACAAATAATGCCAAATATCACAATTAAGCAATGGGCAATTTAAAAATATTTTTTAAAAAAATTTCGCAAAACATGCAACTACTTCAAAACCGTGGTCTCTGTACTTCGTAAACATAATTATCTTTTTACAAGACCAGAGAAAATTTATATTCCTGTTTTATGGGGTTTTATGTATCAGTCCCATCCACCTCATCCTACCGCCTACATATGAAACAATCAGGGCAACTAATAAAGTCAATGATCTTTAAAATCAACAATCACAAAAATGAACAAGCCAAATTTGATAAACACCTAAATTTAATAAATCATCAATCTAACATTTTAGTGTTGCATTCGGCATATTTGAAACTTGACTTTTGCTTGCTCTTGTTAGGGGTTTGATCAAATATAGATATACATATAAATCACTTTATGAAAATGTTTTAAAGTTTTCCAACATTTTATTAACATTTTGCAATCGTATCAGATATTTCAAGAAATTGTCAACGACAGCACGTAATTAAATTCTATTTCCAAGCACTAT
>JAQGBY010007345.1:0-11862 GCA_034698785.1 Mycogona germanica | reverse complement strand
CCGGGCCAAAGCCCGCGCCGGGAATCGAACCCGGGACCGCCGAACCACAGTCCGTCATAAACCAACTGCGCCACGACCAAATATAGATAATCAAGACGTCCTATTTCTATTACTCAATATATTGTTATAAAATTTTCATCCTATGAAACATTTTTAATAGATTAGAGATCAGCAGCCAATTACCAAAAAGGGACCTAATTTTCCTGTAGTGCTACGTAAAAATTGATTAAGAGAGTTTAAACAACTCCTCAAAAGAATCTGTTCCTTAATTATTCTTAAAAAAACATGGTCCTCAACTGAGCTACGACTGTCCATGTGTGTACAATTCAAATGTGTGTGGAGGTAGCATTTGGTACAACTTAAGCTCGGTGGGCTGTTCCAAAAATTAATTTCATAAGGTTTCTCTTTTTTGGATTCAGTGTCGTCTCGGAAATAAAATTCCGTGATGGCGCGCGACTGTTCGCAGAACGCTGATCCACGCACGCCGTTGTTGCGCATGGTGGTGCGCGCATAAAACAATCGTTTTGAAGCACATAAACGCGCAAATATTCTCGCCCGAGGCCAAACACAGTCTATTGGCGGCCATTGTGGTCAGTCCAGCGTAAACGACCGTTACTTGTTGGCATCCAATGGGCAAATCACTACATAACAGCTTTGCTGTTCGCATACGTGTCCACGTCCATTCTGCATACATTCACAGTTTTGTGTGAATGGTCGGTAGCGTTTGAATAACCCTCAGTCAGTAGTGCAATGGTGCCCACACTTTTTGGTCCTCTCACACAGACCTTTAAAATATCTTGAATGCAATCGTTTTCGACAAATGAATTTCGTTTTACAGAAAGATAGAGAAATTGACCGGTTTCGCCCAGAATCATAAACCGTGGAAGTATGGTTATATTTTTTTAAAACTTGTTTCGCCACAATTTTCTGAGTTAACAGAAGTTAACTGAGAAAACTTGACGTACAAACTGTTAATAACAATAAGACATATGAATCGAGTGATGGCCACTACAGACAAAGTCTTAAAATAACCACACACATAAAATATGTAAGAAGTCGGCGATGAAATGTTTTTAAGCCTAAGTGAGAGTAAGTTTACTCGACTCTGTCCCGTGCTCGTTCACTTATACTTAAAAATTGTTTTTCCTATTTAGTGAAATGCCAAGAAGAGGTATTAAATAAAAATGATTGTAAAATCGGGATCTGGTGACCAAAAATCTCAGAATAGCGATCTCATCGTCAGTGCCATTTCAGTCGAGGAGAGACGCTATATTTGAACTTTCTGGTTCATCGATCGCAACGGGTGAAACTACAAATGCTGATTTCTCAAGAAAGATATAAGATCGAGAAAGGAATGCGCTGCACCACAGTACCAAGGCCAAGTTTCATTGCACTGCGTTGCGCCGTTCATAAGTTTTCTATGTAACGGCTAAATATTTTTTTTTTTTTGTTTTAATCAACTGTAGTCAACCGCACTACAGGCCTTACGTCCCCCTCATGGTGCTTAAGCACTATGCGAGGGGGAACGACCAGTACCCCGAGATCGAAAATTTCGAGAGCCCGCGCCGGGAATCGAACCCGGGACCGCCGAGCCACTGCCAGTAACAATACCGATAAATATGCATGCGACAAATATGAATAAACACAAATATGCATACACAAATATTCAAACACAAATATGCATACTCCGTATTTTGATAATTAGATGATCTAGCAAATCTGAGCAAATCGCTCAATTTGTGTTGCGCCTCTCATTCATCAAAGCGGTAATCCTATACTTAAATTAGAAAAATTGAAAACATAATTATGCCGTGCCACAAATTGGCATTCGAAATAAGGGAAATTAATTTAAGAATTTTAACGGCAACTCATTCGTGAATCACATATGTGAGCGTTTAAAAAATGTCCTAGAACTCAATATTCTGGTTTTGTAAGTCTTTCCGACTTTCCCGTGACAAAGTCAAAGCAATATTCAGTTTGCAAATTTAAGATTAAGGGATAGTGGGGGGAGGGGGATGCGCCTCCCCGAAACTCATATTGGTTTGTCGGTTACTCAAGCGATCTTTGATCTCAAATTTTCGAATTGACATTTTATCTAATTTCCCGTAAGGAGTTACGCACTTTTGGATTCTTACTCTCTTTGGATCAATTAGATGTCCAGACCTGGAAATTATTTGGAAATAGAAAATAGAAAACATCTGAATAAACCAATATATAATATACCTGTTTAACCAGGGGTTTCAGATGAATATTACCGTACATTTTAGTAATGTTTATTTCAAAATGTGCACTGCACAGCACATTTTGCAAATTGCAGCTTGCCCCTCACCCGATAGACATTTGGTGAGGGAACTCCAGGATCCCTGGATCGAATAAACGAGAGCTAGCGCCGGGGACTTGATAATTCACCAAAAGAGCATGCAGTTTATCGAATATTTATTTGCTCAATTTTTAAAGGAAGGGTAATTTAAATCAGTTCAATCCAAACCCAATCCCTAATTACTTCAGGATGAAATTGCTTTATTTAAATCGCGTTCTCTTTGCTGCTATTGAATGAATGCACGTGTGTGACTGATGCCCGATGGAAGAAAAATTGTAATCCAAGTGACGTCATCATCGTTCGTACTACGCAAGATACCGTTGGTTACATTCGTCCCATTATCATATTCGTAAGCGGATTAGCGAAGGGCACGCAACAGCGCCCGCTATGGCCCCTACATTTCTCACCTGAGACCTACGGACAAATTCGGCCACCCATCCCACAGTTACAAAATCGAGAGATACGCTGGAATAGTGAATGATTCTCTCCGTCTCTCCGCGATCACTAGGGCGGATGGGGGTCGCTGGAGGATGAACATGTTTCTGCGATTCTAGTGCTGACGTGTTTTCCAGTTATCATTTGATTATTGGTTGTTGCAAAAGCGGGAAGGGAGTGGGTGACAAGGGGATATGTTTTTAAGGGGGTTTGGACTCAATTTTGATGCCTAATCTTAGTGGATTCAGGAGGAGTCATGAATTCTGTTTAGCAAATATTAAATGTAGCGCTGCTTCAATCTCTCCAGTACCCTTCAGAGACCCGAGTCGTTTTGTTTTTCAATGTAAATATTTAGAGAATGTCTATGAATCAGAAACTAAAAAATGTTTCGAGTCTTTGTTTTAAATTAATTTTGTTGATCTTTGCTACTTTCAATAGCCAAGAAATGTCTTATAATTTAAGATTTTGTTTTTTCTTTGTAGACGGGCGCGGAGAGCTCGTGTTTCAAATCGACGTCTGTGTCAATGAGTCTTAAGAGGATATATATTCGTTTGTTCGCCTCACTCATTTTGTTCCATAAATTATAAATTTCCAAGTCCCGCTTTGAATATGATGACATGCCTGGTTGTGTGAGCCGAGAAAAGGAATTCGCTATCGGTAGTTCAATTTATTAATGTCTGTCCTTTAAACTCGGTCTCATTTCCCCGTTTAGAATAATTTTGTGGGCCATTTTCTTTTGATGTCTACTCGTAAGTGATTGCCTGCTTTGATTTCACCATCCTTTAGATTATTTCAAAGATACTTATTATGAACAGCAATGCGGAATAATTTATTTTTGACCGCGCTACCCCAGTTAAGTAGATTAAGTGGGTTATGCCGAAGGGATAAGTGTGTTCCAGTGATAGGGTTGCAAATGTTATCGAATTTTTTTAAACTTTATTACAAATTGTTGAGATCAGAATTGGTCCTTTTCGCCAATTCGGTGGTGCCACATTTTCAGCCGTACGGGAATGAAACCCAGGATTCTCTCACCATAATTCTGCATTTCTACCAGTTTGGGGATACGAAAAATTACGTCCTCCCTAACTACGTGTAGGTATGAAGACTAGGACATGCTAATTAAATTATTTTTAAGGCAGAACTGCTGGCAGATCTATTTAACAAACAGCACATGAGTCGCGCGATCGAGTTCGACTCCAGGTGACGGGTTCTCTTGTTTATTCGTTCCTGAGGTACCCGCAAAAAACATTGGGGCACAAAATCAGCGAAATATTCTTACTAATTCTTTAGAAAGGAGATACAATCGTGATGGATCTATTGTCATTTTGCTGCAAAAAACCACAAGCATGGCCTTTAAGTATCCGAGAAAAACATTAAAGTATTAAAAGAGGAAGGAGAAACAAATTGACAATTTTGAATAACCACTTACAATGCTACCAAAAGTGTCAAAAGTTAATTACGATATTGCCAATATTGTAAATGAATAATCACCTTAATGCGATGACGAGCAAAAATGAAACACCTCTGTCGCAACAGACACCAGTCCATCACACCAATCTCTATTAGTGAGAAGCGATGACGTCATCACGACGATGCGGTGACGCGAGAGTGCCAATTGCGGACGTACTTCCCGACACCGGCGACACCATTACATATTATGGAAAAGGCGCACTCGCCTAGAATGCGAAAGTTTTCCGCGCCTCTTTCCTCCCCATCCCCCCCCCGCCGCCACCTACACCCCCTCCCATTCACCCCCACCCCCACCTACCGCTGCGATGATGATGATGACAACGGGGCCCCGGCACAATTTACGTAATTTCGTTGTGCAAATATTTTCCTAGGCGGCAGCACTCAATCGCGAAGTGGATTATCAAAGACCTGCAGTTAAGAGATGATATGCCACCCCCACCCCCCAATTCCTCCTTGCCTCCACCCCCAACGACCCTCCAATGAATCCTCCTCCCTACCACAGTGTACCCTTCCCCCACTCCCCCTTCCCCGCCCATATCCCCTCTCAGCGTGATAGATAGATAGTGCGCCGTCTAGTGGTCGATCCAGACTGCTGATTTTGTAGATCGATTATCGGTAGACTATCGATGGGTTCAATCAGTAGTTTTTCTGTATTTAGGCTGTTAGCACATCGAAATGTTGTACATGAGTCGGTCACTTGGGACCAGGAACAAATCTAGATCTAGAAAATAGTAAACCGAGTGGATGCTAGAATTCATTCTTTGTTCCTTTTTAGTGTCTGCCTCAGAACACACTAACGCAAATTAAGCGTTCACAGCTCTCCTAACGGTGAAGCGCCACGAGCGACGACATAGAGTTACACGCGAAAATATGCGCCACCTAGTGATAAAGCGCAGCGTTCTTATCCCACAGATTTTTTATTCAACCTCTCCCCCCCTCTCCATCACCTTCCCCCCTCATATACGAGACGCCATCACCGGTTATACCGTCTTAATATAATCTGGCACCTTCCATACTTACGATGATCAAGACTGAATGATGATGGGCTGGTACTGGCGGTGTGGGTGGGACAGGGTGACATTTCTGGGAGGGTTGGGGGAGGGGAGGGGGGGTGACAAAGGACTGGATTGCTAGGTGGGTGGTTGAGATAAGACGTGGAGTGGGGGGGGGGGCGGGGGTGGGGGGGGGCGTCTGCGATGTGTTAAATTTTGTTTGGCGCGCGGGAAGCAGCTGATCGATATTATCGAAGTTGTCTCGACGCAGCGCGATCGATGCGCGCGGGCCACTGCGGCAACGTCGTCCAACCGACGGGCCGCAGTCTGAAAGCACGAAGTGGTGGGTGGCAACACCACATTTTGAAATAAAATCATTGCAGCTAATAATAATAGTAATATATAAATAATAATTTTATGTATAGTTTCATGTCACAGACATAACACAGAATCGAACAACTGTAAATTAAATTATGAGGTTGGGGTAGTTTGGATGTTGTCCAATAATCACCAAAAGAGAAATACTATTGTCATCATCTCCTACAACTTGAAGTAAAAGTGAAAATTGCGTAATAAACAGAGTGCTACTGCGTTTTAATTATGTCGCCTCTTCGCTCAAATACATGTCGAGAGACTACAGTCATCCATTGGCATCGTTCTGGGAGAAAAGCCCAAAGAAGTTTTGTGGGAGAGTGAGACTTGCATTGAGTAGTTGTGCTGGCCCACAGATCGAAGTGTATTGAAAGCGGTAGATGGTAGAGAGGGATGAGGGGAGGGGGGTGGGTGGAAGAGGAGGTTTAAAGATGAAACCGGAGAGGGAGGGGTTAAGTGCGAAAGCGATGTTACACTTTGTGGGGGTGGTGGGTAGCGAGAAGGCGATAAGTATAGGGGGTGGGGAGGCTTTACGACGAACAAGCGTTTTCGTCTCGCCTCTCGCTGTAGATGTGCGTAAGAAGTCTGTCTCTATCCGCTTAGGCGGGCATCCAATCGCGCTGTAGGTTGGCCAAGTTGACCCCCATCTCTGCCACCGTCATCCCCCAGTTTGCCAATGGTGGTCTGCGTTCATTCAATCGTTGGTCCTCATGATGCGGTGTTTCTTGGAAACTTTTTTTTTTCAATTTTTCAAGTAATTATAATTTGCCTGTTGAAACTCAATTGAGCTTTCGCCAGAATCTGAAAACTTCGATTGATGAGTTGTAGTTACACCTTGACATTTTTTTACCAACTTCTTAATTTTAAAGTTATACGGAAAAGATGGCTGCGGGGTCGAAGTTACAACCGTTTATACGTTTGATTTATGGATGCGAGAACTGACCTCAGGCATTGTTGGAAACGAATCAATTTAAAAAGGAACTGTTGCGTCGTCGAAAATTAAGAAAAATCAATATACCTTGTGCTTGTAAATAGAATCTTATTAAATAAAACACATTCTGACCCGATGCAACGGAAGTTCGTATTGCACTCACGAGACACCAGAGGGAATCCCTGACAGTTCGTGACCTTTTTTCCTTGCCATATCTGTGACGTCAATGTGACTCACCTACCAAATGTACTGTACCGATCACTTTGCCGATTCGAGCGTCACCGTTCTGTCAATTTCTTGTAAATTCGTTTTCTGCAGTTCAAAATCAAAAGTTAACTACCTCATTTTTTTGACGGGCGTAATTAAAAATATTTGTTAAGGGGGTTTACCAATGATTGCATCTCAAAAACCCTCCAGTGAGCTACCTGGAAATTTTGCCTAACCTAGGCTGCCTAGGAAAGGTATCTTTAACGTCCCGATATCGTACATGTACGGGTTATGATTTTTAATTCTATTCTTAAAAAAGGCGCATGAAGGAATTTCTCTCGCCCGAAAAATTCCGATGTTGTCGGCCGGAATCGAAACCGCGATCACGGACTTTTGAGGCGAACGCGCTACCTTTCGACCACTCGACACCTCTATGGAGAATGATTTAAATAATAAAGGAAATCGAAATAGTTGGGAAGCACCCTGATTTATTTTTTTAATTTTTTCTGAGAATTCCGAAGAATGTGAATTAATTGAATATACAATTATATAAATATTTAAGATGTTTCTCGAATTCTGGCGGTTTAAAAATTAAGTAAGATTGGGTTGACAAGAATTTCTATAAATACTGAACGTTCCGTTTCTCAAATTTCGTTTCACCAATCAGTTTCTATTTTTCGTCACGAACCCAAAAATTCCGTTCACATACTTTTGTGATTTCGTAACTTGTGTCAGAGCACCGATGGGGCCAACTGAACGTAGCCCGGCAAAGCGCTGAACGCCGGTGAGGTCTGTGAAGGCGGACGATACATGTACATGTACGTGTTTGTTTTTTTCGTTCGCGAGCACCCAATCTCCATGGGAGCTGTTGTTGTAATACTTTTTTGGAATAATAGAATGTTATTTGATTGATTCGAAATCGTTCGACGCGCTTTCTATAATCTGGAGCGTTGGCGTGTTCCCCTCCCGCTCTTCGTCACCACCCAATTCCCCCACCCACGGTTTTTTCTTCGCTTCCATTGCTATTATTCGAACGAGGCATGGGTGACGGCGGCGGTTTAAAAGTGGGGATAGAATCGAGCGATGGAATACTGTAGGTGGGAGGAGAATCGGTTGGGCAACCTACTGCGTATCGAGTGCCACATAAAAGAACACGTTTTGATCAATGAAAAGCGCACTGTTCAACGAATGCGACACACAATGATTGCATAAAACCAAGATCCAATTACAATCGATAATCCATACCGAATCAATCGGATATTAATTGTTTGTGTCTGAGCCGTTCGAAATAAAGGTGCAGGTATTATTCGATATTTATGTTCGTGGTGCATGGTGCGGGGTTGCATGGCGCGAGCCTCCCTTTGGAATGGAAGTAATGACGTGGGATCCCTACCTGTACGATATCAGGTACACGTTAACGATCCCTACCTAGGCTAAGTTATGTCATGTCTTTTCAATGTACGTTTCACAAAATACAGTATATTATATTTTTATTTATGGAGTCTCGCCAGCTCGTCGTCAATTTTCTACGGCTCTGTCCCGTGGTTGTTCTTTCATGCTTAAACATTTTATCGTCGACTTTTTATATCGTTTTCGTTTATGGTTATTTTAAGTCGCTGCCAGTAATAGCCATCACTCGATTAGTAATAGATTATGTTAGACAGAATTAATAGGTCGCCTTCTGGGGCTGAAAACGCGTGGGTAAGCCCCCTTAAAAATTTAAAAAGAAAAATGGTTAGTTTTAATATTTTTACCTTGTTCCATTAAGTTAGTGGCGTTAGTGGACATTAGGAATTGCGAACGATGAGATTCACGAGTCATGGAAACTTTCTCAAAATATCTACAATCACATTTAAGACGCGCCACCTGAATCGTAGAGTATTCTCAGGAAAAGTAACGTCGATGATATGAGGGGGGAAGGGAGTGGGGGTGACGGTGGCGTAGGAGTGATGCTGCGCGTACACACGCAGCTGGTGTTTGCCTTCCGCTGGCAAGAAAAATGCGAATTTGCATAATGTGACTGGGTGGCTCGTGAGACACGGACGCCATTCTTTGGGAGAGCGTCTCGTCGTGTCCCGTGTTTGCTCAGGATAATCGAATTTGGTCTTGGCGTCGTCGCTTCTTCCACCCCACCCCCTCATCCCTCACCGTTATCCCCCACCCCCTTAGCCACGCCACCCCCTCCTAGCTCGACTTTCCAATTTCTTTATTCTGCGCCGAACGGGTCATATTTTGCATGTAAGCTCATGGGGGTGCGCTTTACCCATCACCCAATTTTCCCCCGCATCTTCATCTCTGCATAGTTCGCCAGCCCTCGGATTCTGGATTATTATCACTAGAAGGCGCTGTGAGCACCTCTGCACTTGAAATGTGGAACCAACTAAGCAATGCAGAATGTGCAAGGCGAGTACGCTGTATTTGATAACGTGCATTTCTGGCACGGAAATATACTGCCTCTAGCCTCTTCTAAACGCAAAGACCCAACTTTGCTGGCGCGCCATCTAGCCATCACTTCTGGTGTCCCATATAATATTACTATTTAACAAAGTTGGTGATTTCTGTGTGTCCTTCGACATCAAATCACCAACGGCGTAACACAGAATGTTAAGGAATTTTTATTGGATACTAGGAAAGGAGAAGGTTTCCTGGCTTCGCCTGGGTTAGGAGTAACCTTGAATGAAATATTGATTAATTAGTTAAATTTAATTAACCGGTTATTTCACGTTTACCTTTATTGTTTGCGTTTATCGTGTGTAATAGGCCAATATTGTGATCCATGTTCGATTCAATTTTTAAATATTTTAAATTTCTATTCCCTCACGTGCTAGGCCTAGCGGGCAATGTTGCAATGATCCCCGTCATGGCTGCCAAAGTCTGTTTTCTAACGAAAGTTGTTTTAAATAATTTTTAAAACTTTTTTCCTTTGTAACAATGTAGTAATCACATTGTAATGCTGTAGTTGTTGATTTTTCACGTGCTATAACGTCATGCAGTGGCGCTTCAACATGAGTTTTTTATTTAAAAAAAGTAAGATTTCCAAACGTTTGACAATTGAACTATCTAATCGAAAAATAATGGTTTTTGGTGAAAATAGTGTTTTGATTAATTCTGTTTTATTTTATTTTTAAATTTTAAATATTTTTCTGATAAATATAAATATATAGTTGGAATTGTAATCTGGTGTGCTTTGTTTTCACGCTATATCGACAGCGTCATTCGTTTGATGTGAAGACGCCATATTTTATTTTTCAGGCGAATTGTTGATTTGTAAGATTTTTAAACAGTTAATTTATTGCGATTTACTGAAAATTGAGATTTGAAATTTCGTCGCTAGATAGCTAATGTGAGTATCTGCAGGTAAAATTTTATTTAATTCCTTTAAGTTTTCCTTTTGTTTTCTTGTTTTATATCCGATGGTTCGAGAAAATTCTACGCAACTTATTTCAGGCGTGTATGCTAATGCGTTCATTTTTAATGAATTTAATTAATTCAAAATATTACAGAGTCTATGGACGGCGGGAGTTAAGAATTGTGAGCATGTGGTCCCCCATAGTTAGTTCATGGGGAAATGTTCTGTGCAGACATGTGTTGCCGCCTAGCGGCATTTTGAGGTTTGAATGAGGTTGTATTTGAAGGTAAAAAGGAGAAAATGTGGCAAATGACGTCACAAGAGCAACGATGATTGTGAATTTGAGGACTACCGTGAAGCAATGGGTCACGATAGTCATAAAAATTCGTTGGTGACCTATCGATTGTGCA
Organism: Mycogona germanica; assembly: GCA_034698785.1. Lineage (NCBI taxonomy): Eukaryota > Metazoa > Arthropoda > Diplopoda > Chordeumatida > Chordeumatidae > Mycogona > Mycogona germanica. Next base: position 1,376 of record JAQGBY010007345.1, on the reverse strand, counting down.
AGACTTTCTAATAACACCGCGTATCACTATTTCTCCGTTTTGTGATCCCGAGCGGATCCACATCCCTTGGCCTGGTCTCGACGAGATGATAACTCGCCTGGCACACAATCAGCAAAATACGGTGACCCGACTGGAACTACACTGGGTTGACCCGCTCAAATCTCATGTATCTATCCCTTTGCCGGCAGGGCTGAATATATACGCCGCTGTACAGCTTTACCCCAGTTTTAAAGGAAGGGAGGCGGGGGGCGGGCTTCGATGGGCGAGCTCAAACATAACAATGAATAAAGATGTCGGGCTTTTTTATCCGAGTCTAGAAAATCGTTGTCGCCTCTACGCCGAATCTGCCTTGCGACTTTGCAGCGACCGACGAAATTCATAAGCACGGGTTGCCTCGTTTCCCGTATAGCCCGATACCCGCGGGTGTCGATGTTCGACTACTATTCAGATCATAACACACGCCTCATGACTCTGACCCTTGTCCAACAACGCTCCAACAAATCTGCGTATGAGTGCCGATGCCACGAAACGTGCTTGGTGGGTTTAGGACGACCTGAAAAATGTTAAGATTTTTATCATTTCTTAGTCTATGACATCATCAATGTAAAATTCCAGCTTCATAAACAGGATTGAGACATTCGGTATTATACAGTAGGTCGGAGGGGCGGGGTTGAATTCCAGTCGTGTGTAAATTAATAAATGTTCCACCGGTTGAAAACACGGATGGTGCATGAGTCTTGCGGACGTTGCGTCATGCGCATGACGCTGGTGCCTGCGTCTGATAAGTCGGACAAATCTGTAGGTGGGTGTCTGGTCTCACGAACACGTAATGACGTAGCCGGGTCTAGCAGAGTGTTGAGCCCCGGGGTTCCAGGCGCCCTATTCCCCGCTCATTGTCCGTGTATATCTTCTGTCGCAGGTACAAGTAGACTAATGTGCGTTCTAATTTATGTCGGTGACGCGCGCGCCACGAGGTCTAATTGTTGCAGACGGAGGACGGAAACGTTTTCGGCACTCTTCGCTCGTTTAATTATTGTTTCGCTGATTTTTCTAAACCCCTAAAACCGGTCGTTTGTCGGTGATGGTGCGGTGGGTGGTGCTCGAGTGGCGACACCACGTTCGGATTTCCGTTCCATTCATTAAAAACCAATTTGAACAGGTTGTTTTCAAGACGATCCGAGATCTGGCAGCATTTTTACTTTTATGGGAAATTGCGGAGTTGTCTGAATTGACGTTTATCGCGAGACTCCGAATGAGTGTTCCGTACCGTCAGGTGTATCAGGTTACACCAGTACCCCGGGATCGAAATATTCGAGAGCCCGCGCTGGGAATCGAACCCGGAATCGCTGAAACAGTCAGTCGCAATACCGACTGGA
>JAQGBY010007344.1:0-11865 GCA_034698785.1 Mycogona germanica | reverse complement strand
CGTTGACCAACGCTACACTCCGTCATAGTCACCGAAAATTTGAAAACATTAAGATTTAGATTGTTTACTTACTGGGCTTGTTTACTTCACATCCCCTCCCTAGCACACGTACGACTATTTTAATTCTCTCACAAATGTTGGTGACATGTCATCCCTTCGGATATGCTCGATCGACCAATGGAAAATGATCAAAAACTAAGGAACTTAGCAGCCCCAATATTTTAAGCACGACTGACATTGATAGAGCACCCCCAGTCCCAAGTAATGATAACCACAATTGATCGCAACGGGACGCTGCTGTCTCCGTTATAAGGTCGATGAGTTAGTACATCAACGCCAGGTAAACAAACACCTGTGACAGTATTGGAAAACCTTTATTCATGACAACCACACTAGGCACATTTTAATTGATAAATATTGGCGATATCGGCGCCACCATGAGTGCACAATGACACCCTGAAGCAAACACAAAGTAGCACTGATAATCATATATTGATATAATTTTTTAATGCCTTGCCTTTGCTTAACCTAGAGGGGGTCGGGTCGTTTTTGGATTTAGGATCTCAGGAGGACACGGACTTAATATAGGCAATCGATTGGGTTTCGGTTCCCTGGTACGTGTGACACGATACGGGCCGGAATCTGCCAGCTTTCTCACCGAATATTCCACACGCCTAAAGTAATTTCCTGTGGATGTCAACAGGGGTCTATGCGTCTGTGTGTTCTATGGCCTTCCAATTCTCCTCCTCCCCACATCCCCTCTTTCACAGTCCCCGTCTTTCCTCTCTGCCTTCCCTTTTTCCTTTTTCCTCCTTGAAGCCAAAAGGTGGGGAAATGGCAGACGAGGCCGCGCCCTCTGTAGCCAAGTCTACGTGGACTGTCATTCAAAACTGATACTCGATAGTGGCTTTTTACTCTCTCTCTCTCTCGTCCACATCCGTCAGTGGCGTTTGCACAACGGATGAACTCGCGTTATATGTGGATGTACGTTTTGGATGCGTCAAAAATAGCCACCCTCCTACACTCGTATTGCCAAATACTAATGTTCTTATGTGCGTGGTAATTTTTATTTTGTGTCCTTAGACGCGATAATCATGTATTGTCACATCCTCTATTTCATGTCATCCTTTCATTTCATCATTCCATCCTGAATCAAATCATATCTGATCATGGTTTAACCAATTCGGGCTTGAGACAAAACCCCCTACTTTGTATAACTCTTAAAAATTCACAAAACAATTTGATGACGATCCCCGAAATCTGGTGTTTAGAAGCCTCTAACGACTTCAAAAATACTTTTGTGTAAGCAAATAAGAATTCTTTTTAGAATACCTAATTTTCAGTAATTAATTCTCATTTTAGCAGACATTTTCTGCGCATCATGTCAATTGCTGGTGCTCTCTTGTAGTTCTCGAGAGCGGTTAATTGTTGGTTCGTTGTAATTCTAGTTGATCGGTGATCTGGGAACGATATTTCTTTTCGGACTTTTGCCCATTATAACGTTACCAGCTTTCCAACAGGTGAATTGGAATTTGGCGGATGGCAGATGTCCCTGATGGCGGGTGAGGTGAGAGCTGCATTGAGCGCAGAGTGCATACAAATAAATAACTAAAAATTAATGATGACAAACGCAACATTCTGCCACTTCCCCAATGACAAAAGGTGCCAATAGGAAAGTAGATTGTAAAGTTAGGCATGTGGAAGAACCTTAACGTATCTCGTACTTTCCTTCATTCCAAGTGTGTATACATGTACTCTGAGCAATCAAGAGATGACTGGAATTTTGCAGTGGCCCGACCGACGCATCTCGACTTTGTCCCTCCGGCTGATGCTTCATCGGATGAGCCCGGGTCGTGTTATCCGACGTCCGATGTTTCCCTCGATTCTGATGACGTTGGATTTTCATCCCACCTCCCATTCTCCTCCTCATCGATTCCCCGCCTGTGTCAATAATAAAACTTCGAAGCCGTGAGAAATATCGATATATTTCTTCGGTTGCTCGTAACTCGGTTAAAACAAAACTAACATTCCACGATGCTAGTTTAAAATGAAATGGATATTCAGTAAATGGGCTTGGACGATGGCAATCTTCATCGAGCCCAAAAATAAGTTATCCAAACTCTGTTCGGTTCGCTCGAGGGTCTTTGGACGCCAATCGGGGCAGCTCGCGGAAAGGAAGACTCTATTTACTTGGCTGACTCCATCCTGTTAATCCCACGACGAAGTGGGTGCAAGAAACCTGTATCTCGAAATTCAGGCGTTTATAAACATGTATATACGTAGACCCCTCCATACGCATATATAAATTCGAATTTGTCGAGAGACTCTCACATTGCCAAATATCCTTCTGTGACCTGTTGCGAACACCAATGCACGTTTGCCTTTATAGTTAGTTGTACTATCTTGTATTGTCTTATTCTTTTTCGTGACTGTAGTCGCTGCACTACAGGCGTTTCTGTACCACTCTTGGTGCTTCGGTACTATGCGAGGAGGAACATTTTCACCAGTACCCCGGGATCGAATAATCGAGAGCCCGCGCTGGGAATCGAACCCGGGACTGCCGAGCCACAGTCAGCACGCATGCGCACTTTTATAATAAAAAAATGAAGTCGCTAGCATTAAAAATTATTAATGAGGTAAGTTTTGTTTTGATATCCGACATAACGTTGTTATGTGCATTTGTTTTTCTAGAGAGCCATCTTTCGAGCATCTAATCTTCGGCGCTATGTGATTGGCTGATTTGGTGACGTTTTGCTTTCGAAGTTGCGAAACGACACCAAATCAGCCAATCACATAGCTCCGAAGATTTTTCTTCGCGCCGAAGATTCGTCGGGAAACCATACCCTGGTGGTGGCCATGTGTGATGTAAAATTATATATACAAGTTGTACTGTATAATGCTGTCCGAAAACGAACATGATTGTTGATTTGTGACCGATTCACTCGTCACAATTTTCAGTGCACTCGCGTTATTCTTCCTGAAGGGATGCTGAGGGTGCTTAATTTGTGACTGGAAATGACAACTGGCGCGCGGAGCGATCGCGATTCCGGTCCCCGCCCTTCCGATTGTTTGCGGAATGTCATTAGCGGATCGTCAATTAATTGAGAGCGACACATTGCACGGCGGATGATGATGATGATGAGGAGGAGGAGGAGGACACCATAATCGGCGAGGTGGGAGGTGTGGAGGAGGGCGGTGAAGAGAATTTCAGCGTTCCTCTGACAACCTCAAAGGAATTATTCACGATTAAACAATATGGTACAAGTGCATGCATGCAGACGTGTTTATCGGTTGTTTGCATTAAAACTTGCATTATCGCTCCATAGCGAACATCTATTTTCCATTGCCACTGATTCATGAAGTCGCCAGGGAAACCTGAATCTGCTAAATGTTACTGGCCATTGGCAGAAAATATCAGGGATAAAAATCATTATTTAAAATAAAGAACATTGGCGAATCAGAAAAATGAAAAAAGTCCAAAGGTTGACGTTATAGTGACTAATTTATTTGTTAACCAAATGACAACCTAATGGAATATAATTTCCAATAAAGTTTAAAGGTGTTTAACTACGATCCGTTTTCTTCTAGCCTAGGCGATGGGAAAGAAATCTTTAACGTCCCGATATCGTACAGGTACGGTTCATGATCTTACTTCTATTCCGAAAGAAGGCGTGTGAAGGAATTTCTCTGACACTTCAAACACATTTCAATTTCATAAATTAACATTTAATTTTTTTATTATATGAAACTTTGCATTGCTGACATGTGAATGGTATTGCGAATTAAGAAATCAAATCGATTGACTGTAATCGTGCATTCGGTACGCGTTAATCGGTTACTCGGTCAGCGATCCAATTCGCTCACTCATGTAGTTTAGTCCGACCTCATCCAGAGTACAAAGGAGAACGATAAGCAGGTATATTATTTGCTAAATCGACCTTGACCACTACTTTGAGGTCATTGTGTTGTCTGTCATTCGCACTTTCTATAGAAGAAGGCCAAACCAGTTTTCGCGCGTTCTTCGCGAAACTCGCCCCCCCCCCATCCATCGAGATGTAAGGTTTGACATGTCCGAGTGCGAGCAATATAATATCCGTCACTCAAATCATCCTTGGTATTGCTTTTAAAAATGTCATGGCTAGCATGGCGCTTTCAGTTGAGAACAGGACCAACATTTACTAAGAATCCTCATTAGAATGACATGGCTCACTGGCACGAATCAACAGTTATCGGCCATCTAACCGTCCAACTCATTGTCCGCTACCTGAAGTCGTTTCTGCCCCGGAGCTCTGAAAACTGCGTGAAAAAAATGGTGTCCCATGACAATAGAAGGTCTAGAGGATAGAAATTATTTTCGTTTTTATGAAAGACCAAATATGGCGAATTAACGTCCGCTTTTAGATCGAAGAGATCTTAAGATGTTCACCAAAAAGTAGGAGTGCATCAATTTGTCGCAAAATGAATAGATTGCTATCAGCCATTGAGTTGTATACTGTTAATCATAAGTAATATAAATATAATGTAAGTCATAAAAAATACGGGAATCCACCATATTTGTTCTAGAAAATGATAGTGTGGGTTGCTGCCTCTAGACTTTAAACCTTCTTTGCTTACGCCCGCGTACCTGCGAAGATTCGCCTCCTGCTCGCCAGGTGGAGTCACCGACTGGATAACCCAAATTTTATCGTTTGGCGCATTTTAACAGTGTTTAGGCCATGCCTGTTCGTCTGCATGTGAGAGTTTAAAGTTTACGAAATTTCTACGTCTGACCCCCACAGCAGGTAAATATATGGATGATGGCAGTATCTCAGAAATTAAGAAGTCGAGTAACGGGTGGTAATTGTCAAGTGTTTTTACGATGACATTTTCATGTGTATGCGAGTGTCACCGCGCATGAGTGTTAAGCATGTGGGGGGGGGGGAAATGTCGGTACGTAGTCGTCGACACACTATCCTTGTTACGAAGTTAGTCGATAGTCGATGTTCCACAGGTGATTCAACGTTTCCAAGGCCCGTTTTTTTCCGGACCACAGCGATTTTAAAGAGTTAATGATCAGGACGAAGATTGATATGTTGATGTGTGTGCTGCAGTATCAATGTGATAGGGATTAAATAAATTTGTGAGAGACCAAAGGTGTTTTTCATAGAAGAAAGAGGCGGTTGGCACCATGAAAATGTATTTTTATTTGGGGATTGGGGATGTATAATCATTATACGATCATGATCAGCAGCTGAGATTGTGTAACCTACACTCTAGGCTAAGGCGTTGAATCACCGGTACATCTGACGTTCATAGATTAATAAACACACTAGACCTAAACAATTTACAATTGACATTTCCATTGATCCCAAACTTGTAATGCTGATTATGTTGAACACAAACGTCGGCACCAAAAATACGAAAAATTGAAGTTTGACGATAAGTTCAGTGGGTCACCATTAGGAGGAGAATAAAATTAATTTGGGGAGTTTTCTGTTTTATTTGGTTGACAAATATTTGGAATACGTTTTTTAAAGGATATACCTACCTTTTTGGGATTCCAATTCGGAAAACTGCCAAGGTTTAGTGCCTAAAATAGAGAATAATTTTGCAAATAGTTTATTTTTATTAGTGATGTTTGTTAAGGAGGCCCGAGGTCAGGTTCATAGTAAGAAACCCTTGCAATAAAACCAACTGATAACAACAAAATAAATAAAATAAAATAGACCCAGAGACTTGGCGTATGGGTAAAACAGAGAGCGCGCATGCGCACAGTAATTTAGTGGCGGTTCAACGATGCGTTACGACGTACTAGCGTCCCTAATGAATTTCCCCGCTGCGTTCAATTGTCTGGTTCTGCATGCTGACCATCTAATCGTCCATATAAACAGTGTCAGGGCAAAGGCTTCCTGTTAGCGGTAATCCATCAAGACACGGGTCAGTTATAGGCGCCATATAGTATAGGAAAACAAGTAAACATCCCGAGGGAACAGCACCGCAAATCAAAGAGGCACAAAATAAATGCACAGTTTTGAAATAATATTTGGTCAATTTCCTGGAATCGGGGTTCCCATTGATTTTTTTTGTCCCAATCAACTGTATAGTCAATCGCACTACAGGCGTTACGTCCCCCTCATGGTGCATAGGCACTGTGCGAGGGGGAACGACCAGTACCCCTGGATGGAAATTATCGAGAGCCCACTCCGGGAATCGAACCGAACTGATAAATTAAGCATTATATTTTGATAGGGATGCCTTTATTCACTTCTAACAAAACGTCCTGTAACTTTGGGCTTTAAATGTCTGAAGTGCACCATAAAATTATTGATCTCATCAACTGAAGACGACGTGATTAAATGCATATTCATAATGGCAACCAAAAATAATATAAAGTAAATTGAAATGTCAACTCGTTGAGGTTTAACGGTTTCTGTCCCGTATTGTTTCTCTTCATGTAACAGGTATACTCATCGTCAATTACCACACATTTTTTTACTATTGGTTTATTTTAAGGGGATTTACAGCTGTATTATTATAATTTTTACATGTGAATGGTAATTTTCAAATCCATTTTTCTTTCGTTTCTCGTCAAGTTTCCTCAAGTTTATCAACTATCCTAACATCCGGCCACTTTTTACATCCGCATTCAACACTGGTGAACTTTCGCGAACAATATTTTAATCATCGGCGCCGATCAACTGTTACGCGTTCAGCGATTGCTCAGCAGAATCGGAATTGTGGTTTTATCGCGGGTGCCAAAAAGAGAAACTTCGCTGGATCATCCGGCCCCCACCATGGGCACCCGAATCACAACGGCGTCGCTACACTTCACCGACAAATCGCTGACCGGCGTTCCGCGACTGCTGGAGGCCATGCAGCGGCTGGCCGATGACCACGACTCGGCCGACATCGTGTTTCTGGTCGGCCGCGAGGACGTGCCCGTCTACGCTCATCGCCTCATCTTAATGGCAAGGTAAGAATCTTTCCGTGACATTGCATCCCAATTTAACATCTATCCCGATGTGGTTTCGATGCGTCGTCTTATAGATTTGACTGCACTACAAATCGAGGCGACTTTTAATGAAGCTCTGACGATAATTAATCTAGTTCCACATATAGTACTAAATGTGGAACAGGATTAATCATTCCTTAGGTGTATGCTGGATTAGGTATCTAGACTATCATAAAAACGATACAAATAGTTACAAAACATCAATCAATCTATCCAATATATAATACAACGCATTTTGTGAGAGCAGAGATGTAGTCGCCCGCCACTAAAGGGCAACCTCTGTCACTTTTGATTACCTCATTCTAATTCTTCGCTTAGTGGCGAATGTGTTACTTGCCATATGTGTGACGACAGCGTACACAGATTCTCCTTATGTGTGACGTCATTAACCGCCCCATGAGTATACACGACCACATGTGCTCGCGCAGAAACAACTTCATTTGATGGGCACGAAGCCGACATTTTTCAAAATTAGATTCCATTGATTAATGTTGTAGTTTCGGTTAAATTATTCTTATCATGAGCCAAATGACGATAGCACTGACCAGAACAACCGATTAAGCGTTTGTCATTAAAATCTGTTTTTAAAAAAATAGTAACATTTTTCGTTACGCGATATTATTATCTTCAGACTTTCTTCGATATTCGAAGAAAGACGCACAGACGCTCCATTAAGTTTAATTTTTGACTCCCGAAATTCGTAACTGGGAGAGGATATGATGCTGCCAATTCCTGCCAAAGGAAGGCCAGATAGGTAGATGACAAGGATAGAATCGATCGGGCCAAAGGTGGTTGTTTGGTCGTTTGTTTTTGCAAACATTTCGCCGAATCGATTTGACGAAGAAAGGGGACGAATGTTGCGGATTCACGCGCATGGAAACGAGAAACGGTGACTTGTCGTGTCCTGGCAAGTTATTAATCTTCCGATGATTAAGTGTGGGAAAAATTCGGGGCGATCTGTGGTGGTGATGGCAGTTGCGACAAATGTTTCCTCCAGAGACACTCGCGTACACAATTTAGGTCTGTACGAACACCTGTAAAAAAAAAAGTAAACACCAAGGTCCACTTCCGTTTCGTTACGTCGTTACGAAGGTGGCAAAACATATACAAAAGCGAGCCCTAGCTAGCTTTCGGATTGGACTATCATCGTCATAGGTACCTTCTGGCGCAGAACACAGTTTATCCGAATCTTTATTTCCAAAGAAATGCGCCGAATTCGATAAAGAAATACCATCCAATCAGTGTACCTACCTTAAATAGTATGGGCTAGACTGCAGTTACCGAGTTGCACAGTTCCCGAGCTGTTCCTATGAGCTTCTTGTACGTTTTCTAGGGAAACTATTTTATCTTCATGAGACCGACATCTACGCCTACCCTGTACATGGATTAATTAATTTCATTGATTCGATAAAATTCGATATTAAAACTACTAACTCACTACTACTCACTACTAACCATTCATGGGGTTTCGTTTCTCCGAAATGCCTCATTCATTGTCCTCGATCGAACATTATTTGAAAACTGCACACATAATCAAAAATAGAAGCACATGGTACTTAGGATAATGGAAGCCAACGTTGTGGCCAGCCTAATCAGAGGTTTCCCCAGCGTAAAAATTAAAATAATTCTTAAATGTTATCAACTTTCATCTTTAACATTAACTGCTGGATCCCTATTGAGAAACCAGTTTCTACGTGACGTTAATCCTGAGTTAAAAATAATCTTTTTGTTTTTGTTTCCAATCAACTGTAGTCAACCGCACTACAGGCGTTACGTCCCCCTCATGGTGCTTAGGCACTATATCTTAAAATGTGGTCAATCATTTTTTTAATGGTGTCCATGTTGACCATACTGAAACACTTTTGCGGAAGTATTTAAATCTTGGTGTGCGACGACTCCATTTTGAAATGACAGAGATATATATTTTTTGCGAGAAATTGAACTACAAAAAAATAGAACTTGTGATGCTTTCAGAAGACTAAAAGATTTTCCAGGTTTTTTTCTTCAAACCCTTGTTCTCCAAATTGTTAGCGACAGTAGAACGAAAAATATTGGTCCTAATGCTTCTCAATCTTATTTAAATGGTCTTCGGTTTTTCTGATGTGTCCCATTGTCGATGACTGAGATTTCACCCAATGTAAATGGTCCCCGCCGTTGACAGTGAAATATGGGCGAGCAACTAAAGTGCAACGTGCGGACCAGTTGAGTGGCAACACTGCTTGAACAGACAGCTTCAGTGACTGACACTTTACGCAAGTGTGAATGCAATTGTGAAATAAATTGAGCAATTATTATACATTTTTAAACACTATTTTACATTTTTAATTATTTACTGAAAAAGAGCAAGGCGTGAGCGATTGGACGCTTCGAGAAAACCGAGCTTTAAATCGCTAAACTGTAATAAATTTAAAATAATATATATTAAAAAAATATTTATTGTTATTAATATATATTTTAGAAACAGGGTATTACTAAAAAATATATTAAAATAGATGTTTAATTGCAGCAAAAATATAATTATTAAAATTTTAATAACTTTAGAAAACTTTCATATTCTGTATTTCTGTATTTATTTGTTTGTACCACCTTATTGATGATTACCCCTCACATAACAGTAGCACAGATGTATGCACTACTGTCGGATTGACATTTAAAAAAATAAATAAAAGACGTACCTAAATAACGTGTCCCGATATCGTATAAGCGTGAGTCAAGATTTACAGATTACAAGATTTTCTTTCATTCCGAAAGAAGGCACACGTAGAAATTTCTCTCGCCCGAAATATTCCGACGGGATTGAACCCGTGATACGGGCCACGTCACTGTTAAAAAACCTCTTTCGTAGAATAAGTTTTCTGAAGGTATTTTGCAATGATAATACACATTAATTATTAATATTTAAAACTACTACATTATTTATTGATAAATAGTTTCTCTTGCAAAAAGTATGCAAAGAAAAAAGATTCGAAAATGGCAACATCATATCGTAGACGTCTCTATAGGTGAAAGTCATAAGAAACCCACGTTTTTGCGAGTTTCCACTAGGGTGGTGACCACGGGGACAGTTGGTGACGGAGATTCGGTCTGAGTAACACGTATTGGCACTGTATTGATTAAAATATGGAGGAGGAAAAACGAAAATGCGGGACTTCAATTTTCGTCCGCGCTCGTCTTGGTCCAATGTGTAGGTGTGTTGGACCGACTCTATAAAATATAGTGCGGTCGTCTCAATCGCGTGTAAAAGCATCGGGAAAAGCCCGAGAGAGAGAGAGAAAAGCTGACATTTTTCTTGAAGATGCTGCCCCGATGTTGGCATTTACTTCAATCCCTCAAAGTATACACTTCCCTCTCCGTCTTTATATATCCTCGTAAGACTCAAGCCTGAACGTTGATCCATTTCCTGGATCTCGGTGAACGGTTCCTTGTAAAATTAGATCACGGATGTAAAAATTTGATGAACAAAACGTTTTTCGAACGACTATATTCGTAAATGATTATCAAAGTTGAATAATTGCTACTTTTTGTAATTGATCGTCGTCAAAGATGAGTATTCATTCAGATTTTCACAGCCCAGCGCCTGCGAATCTGAACCACAGTTGCGATCTTGAATGAAAAACAGTAACGCATCAAGTGATGTACTACTTTTTCGAAACTAATGTATTACGCACAGGCGTTTGAGGAGAGTTCGCTTGTCCAAGTGCGTATGGAGCAACGTGGTCTCAGGGTGTTGCCTAGCTGCCTCGGCCTAGCTCACCCCTTCCGTCTTTCCATCTCTCCCAAGCACCATGTCATTAGGTTTGACCGAGAGTGGTGAACGGTGTTCTCCGACCCGCGGACTATAAGATCAAGGCAGATGGGAGGTTGCCCAACCTGTATCGACCGCGGGCCGCCGACAAACAAATTTGAATAATATCAGTCAAGAAGATCTTTGGATTACAGAGGCCATGGCATAATATCCTTTTTAACACCACTTCGTTCGAATCTTAATGCACACTACAGGCACTTTAAATTGTTCCACGATCATCATACCACAATTGCAACAAACCAATTGATTCTGTGAAACGCCATCAGTGGACATGTCACTGCCATGAAAAATGCAACACTTCACGAACATAAGTTTCTGTTTTACGTAAAATGAGAATCAAATGCAAATTGTCTCAGCTCGCCGAGAAAAGAATTCTTCTTGGATGCTTGGGCCGTAACGTGATTTTAAGTTTGTTAAAATTGGTTATCCAATTTTAAATAAATGAAATGATACTATTAAAAGTGCTCATCGCTGTTCTTGATATTTTAAGCTGCCATGACATATCAAACGGAAGTAGGCTCGTACATGGTCTCACATACCTGTATTATAATAAAAATGAAATTGAACCGCAATGTAAAGTATGTATATTTCAAATTCGAGGGCCGCATATTATATGCGAGCGTAGTACTTCAGGCCTCGTATTTATGAACGTTTTCATTCTTTCGTCGCTAGTGTCGTCATCCCCCTCCCCTCCCCCCATCCCTACCTACTGAACATCTCTCACACTCTCCCCTCTCCTCCACCCCCACTCCAGCCGCGAACTGCTTTATATTTACGACGGCATATATATTGTCGTTAGCATCTCTCTTTTCTCTGTGTCGTGTTTTTCGCGCACGTCACCAAAATGGACGATGTGCATGTCACTCCTCGTGAGAGCCGCCGCTAGATTTCAAACCCAAAGTTTATAAAATAATAGATCAGCTCAGACGGCTGTTTGGAGAGGGGAGTGGGGACGTGACCGCCGCGCCACCTATCGTCGGTTACGCCAAGTGTGACGCCACCTGGTTCCCTCTTCTTTCAATTCGAATTCTACGTAATATATAAGGCCTGGCGACTGGATTTGTGACGT
>JAQGBY010007343.1:0-11869 GCA_034698785.1 Mycogona germanica | reverse complement strand
CTCCTCCCGCTCCGATCATTTGTCATCGCATCAACAGGGATCGAAATTACGGAAAGGTTTCGCCATATAACCGGAAATTAGTTGGTCGCTCTTCCACGTCTACGTCACCCCCTAATGAAGATGTATGACTCGCACTTTCACCCTGCCTCACTCCACCTACTCCTCTTTCTACTCCCCCTCTCCCGCGCTCTCGTCTCCTATTTAAACATCCCAACTCTATCCCAGTTCCTTCCGTTCGACCAACCCCTTTCACGCAATCCTAAATTATTGTCGCCTCACGCAAAAATGAAAATTCAGCTGCGAAAGTAATTTTTGTTGTATATTTTAAAAACAGTTCCCAATTAACTCGCTGAAATTTATAAAAATAATAATCCGGAAGTTTTCAGCAGGTATGGTTAGCCCGTCATTTTGTTTAGTGACATTTTGATCAGCGACTTGGGATTTGGCGGACGAAGCGACGCTAGTGGCGACATTTGCAACTTGCCGCCAAATAATAAAATGTACGCCACCTAACGGAAAAGCGCTATACACCTCCGAATGTTAATTTCAGGTCACGTATTTTATAGAACATCCTGTACAAAATTTTGGACTGTTTTTGATTTTTTTTTCTTTTTTCCCCAAATGTTTTATGTAATTTGAAAACTTGTAACGATATATGACCGCAAATTTCTGGTTATGGAGCTTGAGCCCCTTTTCGAGTCTATTCGGTGGTGTGTGCGGGAGACCATGACAAAATGAAAACATCCTCCGAGCAAATTTAATTGTTTATCTCCCGTCAGAGAGCATCAGAGATGCAAAGCCACGGCCAATAGAGTGCGCTGGGAGGTTTCCCGCACTAGGTTATCTATCCCGAGCCCGTGCAACAACCTCACAGGACCCTACGTTCCGAAACCGAGTAGTGTTCAAAATATAATCCTACCATAAAAATAAAATAAAAACAAGCATCGCCTTAAAAGCTTTTGTGCAATCTTTATTAATGTTAAGACATAAGTAGGGTTTGTTGCCAAATTATACGGTAACTGCAATTATGTGTCCAAACATTGCATTTGAATTCGAACCAATGGTAATAAAACGCACAAAAATGTAGTCGCTCTTAATGGCAAATATTTGATTAGCCTTTCCTTCTTCAGTTTGGAATTCAAGAATGAAATTATTTTATTCAACATGATCAACCATGAGGACCAATGATTCGTTTCATGATTCTTTTTACAGGAGCAGACGGATCTTAAACTTTGACTTATATTTTAGTGATTTGTTAAGGGCTTACCACTTTTCTGCGAAAGAAGTACTTATTTTAAGGTGTCTTACATGAATAATATTAAGATCAGTTTTTTCAGAAAATTAATGTCTGTCCTGGAGACTTCAAAATAAATAAAATTAGTACACCGATCTTAAAATTGCCATTAACTCGACAGCGACTACCCGAATGCAAAAGAAATCGTCATAATTTAAGACTCCATCATTTGTAGTGTAAACTCGGTATTTTGATAACTGAAGGGTCTCACGAAGATTGCATCCAGATCTCTATGTTGCTGAACGCCACCCCCTCCTCCATCCTCAACTCTACCCCCTGCGCAAATACTTGGGTTCGACCGAGCACCAAAATCCTCTTTGGCGGCGCCCCCCCCCCCAACCCCTCTATTTCCCATCCCCCCAGAAACCCCCTCCCGGCCCCTCGCCGCACATTCCATTAGCAAGTTTCCCAGGGGACCTGCGGATGTAAATAATGTTGTCATCAACTAATAAATTGATGGAAGATGGGGGATGGGGGGGAGGAGAGTGGGGTGGAAGAGGCCTGGTGGTGTTGCAAGGTGCCCGTGCCTACCTGCCACCCACCCATCGTCAGGCCGGTGTCTTCGCAAACCACCCCCTCCTCCTCCCCTCTATCTCGCCGTCCATTATTCCAGGAAACCCGGCTAGTCCTGCGCAACAATTGAATTTCCAGGTCGGCCGTTGGGTTGTCACACTGATGGCGTCCGCCGTCGCTTCCGCCATTGTTGGCGTGGCGACTGCGCATTTCAAACGATACATCGTACAGTACGGTATAGGATTATTGTTATTCATTTAAAAAATGATAACGGGGTGCATAGCTCTGATATGCTGCATAGTTTAATGTTGAACTACTTGTGTGTATGTGGGTCGCGCGAGCCAACCTAACTTTCTGAATTATGAAAGAAAAAGTTGTCACTGGTCACTTCTAGAAGTGTATATAAATTTCCAAAATAACAGGATGACCTCACTTGGTGCGGAGAAAGACGTAGTTCTACGTCAAAATTGGCTGGAATTTGGTGCAGACATGCATGTGAAAGAAATGGTATCTCGTCGTAGCCCAATTATATGGCTAAGAGAGTGAGACACCGATTTGTAACAAAAGTTTGATCTGGCCCATTTTAGACTCAATCTTCTTCGGTGGAATTTATCTTCCTCAAGCTGTGATTGGCTGATTTGGGTCACGTGACGGTAACGTTGGATAAACTCCGCCGTGGAAGATTGAATCCAAAATGGGTTTTCAGTACAGCTACAAAACAGTAGTTTGGCCAACTTTGTACAGAATTTAAGTGGGATCCATTCGGGTGGCTTGCTCACCAAATATTATTTGTGAGTCATCTTCTCTAGACATGAGTAATCACAGCAGGCAACTGCAATTAGTAATTTGTTCTCAAATGTAATTTTTTTAAGCATTCGTCACCTCTATTTTTTCCTGCACAAATAATTAATTTGTCTATAGTTTTTTAATTCAAAATTCAAAATCCCCCCTCCCCGTCAAGAACACTTTATTTTCGCAATTGCAACATTTTGATTCCTTTTTTGTAATTATTGCCCATCGAGGAGATCGGAGTCTTTTGTGGACAGGGTGCAGCTAGTAGACTGATGTAACAATTTTAGTAAAGTGTCCCTGTTTGGGGGAAGTGGGGGGATGCTCCCCGAAATCGGAGCCTCTAATTCGCGAAACTCAAAGCCTCCGCCAAGATTCTGGAGAGAGAGAGAGAGAGCCGCGTGTCACCGTAAGCCCGTGAAGAGCCCAATTTGAAATCGGAATCCATTGTAGAAGGGTGGAAGGAAACTCGATGCTGCGATCCGAGCTCTCTTATCTCCGCGTGTGTCTGCGCAAGGCTCGACGTTTGTTTGGAACGGGGTCGCGTGGCCTCTGTGGAAGTAAAATGTGGTGGACAAGTGACCTGTCACCCGGCCCCGGGTTCGCATAACGTCCCACGGCCGGAGCGCATTTTTCTTTGAAATCGAGGCAGCGTTTCACAAACTGCCGTTCGCTGGTCCCCCACACATCGATTATGCAATCTTATTTTTTTTCCCGCATCGCACTCGAACGCGACTGTATCGTTACTGAAACTGCACAAACCTAGATTAATAGAACACACGACGATGTTGCCATATTTCCCACGCACGGACGCCATTTGGGGGTGGCCGAGGGGTTAGTTGCTGAACAACAGAGTGTTGAACCGTTTTTAGAGTGCTGGGTTTCCATGTAGCCTGTTTAGGGGGGTACGGGGTGAGCCCTCGAAGTTTGGGGAACAACTATCGGCAAACCGACTATAAGCCGATTATGCGCGGAGCATCGGCTTATTATTAGTCAGAACATGACCTTCCCCCCCCTCAAGCCCCCACCCACACCCCCACACTCCGAATTAGCGGGTTTTAGGTTTCCGTTATCTGTAGAGTCTCGGGTTTTGCGGAGTATATATCTCCGGCGACACGAAATGAACAGCAGCGAAACTGGCGAGCTAATTCGTGGGGACCAGAAATGCAGCGGAACGAAAGTGAGAGAGATTTTAAAACCACTATTATCCCCCGTAACTGTTATCCCCCCCTCATCCCGCCTTCCATCCATCCCCAGGACCCCGTGATGATGCACAACATCCCAATCCCGTGTCTGATCCTCGAACAAATGAGCGCATATTTTGGAAAGAGGAGCCCACTCCGAAATCGCGAACTCTGCTGGTGAGAAGGGGGTTCGAGTCTCCGTAAATGATTTTGTCTAGGTAAGCGGTATGCGTGATGCGTGATGACGTCAATAGCCCCTCCCCCCCCCCCCATCACCTATCCCCCACAAACTTTTGCGTCTGATGACGCCGGCAACGTCGAAAAAGATGAAGACGCGAAACCTTTGTGGAAGCTGCGTTATCATGATCCACCTTATAGGTAGGTGCTATCTTGTTTTGAATGTTTCAAACATACAGGTATCCTCAAAATTTTCCGCACAATCTTTACTTTAAAAAAAATAAAAACTGCTCAAATATTTCGAGCAAAACAAAGTAATTGAAAAATCAACGCGGATGTTTATCAACATCCACATTTGAGGCATCAAATTACTTTATGATTTTTTAAATGTCATGCTTTCCCATCTTCACCATTTCTAAAATGTTTAAATGTTTGTTAAATTTAAAAGTTTAAATACAAAGAATAAATTTAATCGTAATGCTTTGCGAACTGTAGAATTTGAAAAATGGCGCTATCTATTGCTTGAGAAAAAATGCTTCAGCAGGTGCTGCCACCGCTTGACTAAAGGAGGAACTAGCGTCAATGAGTAGCCCATATCATTGGTTCGAATGCCTTCGACATTCAACCCTTGCATCTCTATGAATTCGTCCGTTGGTTACTATTGGGATATATCGGCCAACATGGAGATTTACTCTGCCGCTTGTTTCACAATATATTTTTATTAAAAATACCAAATATAAGATATTCTACATTTTAATGAGCAATTAAATTACATTTTAAATCAATACAAATTAAATAATTGATCATATATGACGGTATAGGCCATAAGCTGGGTAAATTAATAGTTTAGTAAAACTATATTGCAACTGATGCGACAGTTGCCAGCATGATCATTTGTTTATGTTCAAATTTCAAACTTTTTAAAGAGGTTGCGCTTTTCAAGCCGTTTTTGGATTTTGTGAGCAAAAAGTCTATTTTCAGCTTCAAAATAGGTAATTTTTGTTTTCTTTGTTTGCCGGAATTCGAATTGGAATATTCTCGTGTGACCTGTAAATAAAGCCTCAAATCCTGGCGGGATGTAGCCCTAAAGGAACTGTGGTCTAGTCCTGGTGTAAGCCTGACCCTAACACTAAAAAATAATTACTCAGTCTGATGCTATTTTTAGATGCCAAAATTCGTATTTTAGCTGATCAAATTTCTTAATAAAGGTTGCACAGAAACACCCAGTTTGTGTGCACCCCTCACAATTTGAGTTTCATTGGGAAGTATACGCGTTGTGTGTGATTGTACGGAGCAGTAATGATACTCAAGGAGGGCGCACTGTCACGCATCATGTTTGTCTGAAGTGCCATCTCTTTTGGCTGTAGTTATAACAATAATATATGATTTTAGATAACTGAAACACACAGATAAATGTGCAATGGCATTAATTAAAGGGATATGACCTATAGTCATGCGTGCCTGCTGTAGAATTAGGCCGAACAAAAATGTATTCGAAGAATCCAAAGTCAACAATGAAATAGCTAGATTGAATAAGCGAATTAGAATGTTTCACATTCAAATATAAACTGCAAACCGATTAAACATGAGGCGCTCACTTTTTGTAAACTGATAATAACTGGGTTGAACTTAATAATTTTAAATTTTTAAACGAATTGATTAGTTTTTATTCATTAAAATGTTGGGTTAAAAATTTAGGAACATTTGGAGTGATTCTTTTTTTAAAATATTTTACCAATGATTCTTTTTTGTTACAGCTGCTTACTCGAGGCGTCTTAAGACATCTTCAATCCGATAATGGGTTTCACAACCCAATCTAATCCGGCTTCAATGCGATAATGGGTTTCATGTACCAATCGAATCTGACCTCGGTTGACCAATAACAAGTCTGTCAATTTGTAATTTCGTGAGCCCGGCGCGAATAATGGAGGCTGGGTGTGCGACCGACGAGCTGCTGATTCATCAGATGCAGTCGATGTATCCGGAACGTTTCGCAGTACTGTGTCGCATGCACCTATCCTTCCTGTTGGATCTGACCAGCGAAGAACTGAATGAGATGTACCACAGCGGCAAGACGCATGACTGCAAGGTCGGCAAGCGTACCTTCCTGCCTCTGCACAGGAAGAACAAGGGTAAGTAGTGTTTAGGAACAGATAAGGATAAAATAAAAACCTCAAGCTGACGAAATGTTTGATGTGTTCGGTAAAAATATGTGTGTAGCTTTGTCATTAAAAAGAAGTGGAGAGGGACACCGAATTGTCGTGTTTCGGTATATAATATATATATGTGTGTTCTTTTCTTCTTAGGCACCACCGAGTCTTGGGACGGTTCGACTGTGGACTCGCTAGTCAAATGTTCAGGGGCCTTGGAGGCGCTTATTCGGTTTCTGGGGCGGGATCAAAGTAAGGCTGAACTAGTAATCTATGGAGAAATATGTGCTAAAAAGAATTTATAAATGGCAAAATGATATAGCTATATAGCTCTTTAAATGTATCTGTGCATCGGCGAAATTTAAATATTACTTCAACGTATTTGTATCGGTTGAAAATAAAACCGATTCTGTTTGGATGACACACCTCTTAGATATCCGCCAAGAGGGTCTTTTCCGTAAGAGCGGCAAAAAGTCTCGCCAGCAGGAGTTACGCGGCAAGATAAATTCCAACGGCATCCGTGTTCTGGAGGAGGAGAGCGTGTACAGTGTCCACGACTGCGCCAGCGTGCTCAAGGCTTATCTCGCCGACTTACCCGAGCCACTGCTCAGCGAGGCCCACTACAAGGCGCACTGCCAGATCGCAGGTTGGTTAATGTAGATGCGGTCGATATTTATTTGCGATATTTTTTGAAAATAAAATATTTGGGGATTTGGACTTTGTTATAAACATTATTTTAGCCATCGTAACACCAACATTAGAAAGAATAACTACAGTTTTTGGGGTGTAATAATACAATAACAAAGTTCAAATATTTTTTTTAATATGATTTTGCCAACCCCAACTATTTTTTTCTGGTTCATTTTTTAAAATTTCGTGCGTGTTTGTTGCACCATGCATCTTACATATGACCATCATGCCCTTTAGGCATGTGCAAGTCTACGTTCGACGCCGAGCAGCGAGCCACGGCCAAGGCACGACAGATCCAGAGTCTGCAACTGCTGTTCCTTCTACTGCCGCGGGAGAACCGGCGCCTGCTTCGCGAACTTCTCATCCTGCTCAACCGTGTGTCACAGGAACACAATGGCAATCTCATGGACGCTATGAATCTGGCCACCATGTTTGCTCCGCACATTCTCTGTCCACGCAAGGTGAATCACTGATATGTGTGGCTCGTCTGCAAATGTTTGACGCCACGCCTTGATTTGGCTCAGACACCTCAATCACTCGCATATCGTAATCGCGTAATAGTCTATTCTATTATCGCCATTATATTTGAGTTTTTCTTCCCAAAGATGACTGCCGAGGACCTGGTGGAGAACTCGCGGGACATGAGTCGGGCCATCGCCTTCATGGTGGAGAACGCTGCCGAGCTGTTTCACGTGCCTGTGGCGCTGCTTCATGACGTCCGCATCGCCCTTGGAATGGAGGGTGGCTTCGTCGTGGATGATGCTAGGAACTCGACCAGCATGGTATGCCCTCAGGTGATCGATCAATGGAATGAATTAATTCAGTTCAAGAAAAACGAGCGCAATAAGAAATCTCCAGAATTCAGATCCTTTCAAGGCACAAGCCAAAACTGGTTGGATTTGTTGGTTTTAAAATGCACTAAGTGTGCTCATAAATCTCGAAAACAATTATGCTCCAACAGGGCTTATTTTCTTTCTCAAAATAATTTCAACAATGGTCAAATTCTTAAACGGTTGGTTTATTCTAACGTTCACGCCACCAAAACCGCTTCTTTTGCTGGCAGCACTGCATTTCATACCAGGAGAGTAACAGAGCTAATGTTGCACCAGATGCGCATGAGTGGATAATTTTTGTTTGGAGCTGCCGGTTATGAACAACAGTTATGTTTATCACATTTTTCAGTCTGTAAACGTGGCGGCGGACCAGCGGGTGGCGGTGACTGAAGTGATAGAAGACGACGATGATCCAGATGCCGTGAAGACGGTGATAACCTTCTGCGACCGGCGACCAGTTGGTGCGGATAAGGCG
Organism: Mycogona germanica; assembly: GCA_034698785.1. Classification (NCBI taxonomy): domain Eukaryota; kingdom Metazoa; phylum Arthropoda; class Diplopoda; order Chordeumatida; family Chordeumatidae; genus Mycogona; species Mycogona germanica. Next base: position 3,764 of record JAQGBY010007343.1, on the reverse strand, counting down.
GGGGGGAGTGATGCTGTTCCCGACACCACTGCTGTGGCGCTGGCCGAGTTATATGCTTACGTGCAGGCTATGCCCGATTCCCTCAAAAAGAAGCAGCTCATAAAGCAGGTAAGTTGAATCAAGCAGGCTTGCATACACTCGAGGTCATATAATATATGTTTTGTTAGTGAATATTTTGTTAATAGTTAATATTTTGGCACGCATTTAAAATGTTAAATTTCTACGAGTTTTGTTTTTGGCTTTCAAAAGTTCTTTAGAAGATATGTGAATGTGTATTTGTGGCCCAGTAAGTAGACGATCTAAATCGTTCATTCTTATAATTATTTTCGGTGATTATGATTGAGTGTAGTCATCGAGCCATGAGCCAGTCATCGATATTTTTACAGATATCATTCCTTTCGTCGTTTTATTGCTGCACCTTTCGGATCGGAATTGAATTTCGCAATTTCCCCAGAATTTAATTCTAAATTTGGTTGAACGATTCTGATGGGACAGCTGTATTTCTATGAGTGACAATATTGCTTGATTAATTTTAATCATGCTGCGTCTTCCAGTTTAATCGGGAGACTGGACAGGGAGTGAGTCCTTTATGTTCGGCCAGCCCCAAGAAACACCAAAGAAGCAAGTCGTTGCGCAAAACGATCAAAGTGAGTCGCATCTGTCGCTACTACTGACCTGTCTGCTCATATGCCCCGAGCGATGTTCGGATTAGTTGTGCTCTCTTGAGACCCAAATCCAGGAAGTTTTGCTAATCACTGTTTATGTTTATTCTCCCATCGATCATTCCCTATACACAGAAACATTTGTTCGGCGGGGTAGGGGGCCACCAGCGGCACCGAACGTTGACCGACCAAAACACGGCACCACCGGTAATAAAATCAGGCCTTTTTTATTTTCGTAATTCATCTCTCTGGCAACCATATTTTCGTGCCATCATGTTGTACACTAAACGGTTGACTGGCTGGTTAAAAGTGTTTTATACCTGAACAATGCTTTTTCTTGTCCAACAAATTTGTTCAGCCATTGCATGTGCTTCATTGAATACGGAACAGTGCTCTGGATTATTGTTAATTCGTTAGCCACTTGGCTCATCTTTGAACCGGTGCTGTCCTGGGCCCAACAACTCTTTAAAATAAATATGCTCGTCTATTTAGAATGTATTTTTATTATTACTTGTTTTATACTTTTTATCAGCTTAGGATCGATCAAAATTAATATTCATACAGCTATACATTCTGGAGTAGACACCCAAAATTTTGTGATCTGTTTTGTCAGGTGTGTGGCGACTCCGACAGAGGTCTACCGCCCGTCCACCCTGGCTCTTCGGATCGCCAACGGCCGTCTTCCCGAGCTAGGATCCCTCCGACCATCCGTCACCCCGCCTACTGTACCAGGACGGAACTCCAGTGCGCCTCGTCCAATGTCGTCGGCTGCGCAAAACCGGTAGGCCGTGCCGAGGGCGTCGGGCTCGGCTGTACATTCCGTCCACCGCTTATTTAAGAATGGACAGTGTACGCTGACCGAACACTGAAATCACATTCGTTCTGAAAAGATACGTGGCGAACTCCACTCTTATACGGGAGCAGTCAACATTTATCTCGATAATAGTTAAAAAGCTGGGTGAAGACTTATTTGACCAAGTCTCATTTGAAAAATGAGTTCTTAATGAGTTCTTAAAGAGCATAATTATCGATGCTGGCAGCATATTGTACAGTCATCGTTTCCAAGTTTTTTTTTTAATTTTTTTTAACATTGCTCTAAATTGTGTGCCATACTATGTCTGTGTAAGAGTCGTAGTTGATTCAGTGTTCTTATTTTATATATCCAAAAAAATTGCACTCGTTATCATCTCATTATACCGGATTGTCGGTCGGTTCATGTTCTATTTTTGTATCGAAGATTCACCACTGACTTTGAGTTGTCACTAAAATATTCTGGCTACTTTTCTGTCTCGTTATTTTGCGTTTGTAACGGTCACTGTGAATGTTTTTGTGTATGTATGTGCGATTGTGGGGCCAGAGAAACCAGGCAGAAATAAACTGTTTATAAAACGAATGACAAAATTGACATTAGCTCTTTTGTTAAACTTGGACATGAAATTATTGAACATGTTTTGCGTTGTCCATTCAATTTTTTTCAAACTTTGCTGTCTATTTTAATATTTGAATTCGTTCAATTTTATTTTACGAATCGTCGTTTTTGGAAATTACAGAAAATTCCGGGTTATTGATGCCTCGTTTCTCGTTTGTTTCTCACCCCTCCGTGTAGGTGAAACCCGCGTGGAGTATTCCTCCGTGCATCTCTCAGTCAGCAGACTGTTTGCTGCTCTTCTGCCACCAGCGCGATACTCTACATCTCAACCGCACAGAATCTGAGCTGGACTCTGACTCGATCGTGTCGGAAGAGGAGGATCGGTTGGCCGACGTGCGGCTAGTCGGTATCCGTGCCCTAACCGTCTCCTTCTGTGACACCTCCGGTCTGAACGATACTTACTACGACACTGGTCACCTGACTGTCGACGACTCCATGATGAGCACCACATCCACGCGTTCCGTAACTTCCTTCCAGAGTCTGTACCGGCTGCCCAGGAGCCCGGACAACACGTTGATCTATAGGGAGACGTCCGTTTGAACTGTACACGCGGTGCTCGTGCATATACTGTAGTTTTGCCAAGTTCTCCTAGATGAGGTTGACTAGTCTCTGAATAAAATTACCAATTTTGTATTCAAGCATTGGGTTACCTTAACCCTTTGATCCGAAGAAATAAAAATAAACTGTATATTTAATCGGTCATTTGTTATAAGATATAGTGGACGTTAACACAATACTGGACAAAATGAGAAATTATAAAGCAACAAGATATTTGAAATTTTGTTCTTGTAAATCGTTTAAACTTTATTTCGAACCCGGGGTACTGGACGTGCACCTCGAAAAGTGCCTAAGAACCAGATGAGATGTAATTCGTCCAGCTGAACCATTGAACTCAAAATATGCTGCCTATTTTTAGTTTTTCATTATGCTACAAAAACAAAATTCGCGAACGCAAAGCGGCATGTTTACAAGACTTTATGAAGGGATTTTTGCTGTTATCAATGCTGCTCCTTGATGGCGAGGTGAACCGCTGCTCACTTGTGATTGGTGTGCTTGCTTGTCTTCGGGGGCAGCATAGAATGGGCAATAGATGGCGTAACCATCGTGCACCACCAGTATTCAAGATGGCGACATCCAGGAGGTCCTTTGGTTTTAACCCAACTTTTGTTTTTTTGATTGCTATTCTACGCTGTGTCGAAGAAGATGGTCCTATTTGTAACACGGAAATGGGCAACTCCAAGTATCGTTAGAAAGGTAATATCTTGAGCAAGACTTTCCAAATCCGCCTACGCCAATTTCTCCGAAAACTAGTTCGGGCTTTCCATTCATATATAATGATCTGATCCATGTTAATATGGAGTGCGTTTAGCTATTGGGTTGATTTCAGCCTTTCTCATGTGGGGCGGAGACTCGTTTTAAATGTCACCCTTCATTGTTTCTAGGGATTGTTGCAATAGAGTTGGGGGTGCCTGAATGTGGAATTGGAAATTATTACAATATATATATACCCACAAGCAGCCCCAGGTGGGGCCTATGGCGGGGAACTTATACTTGTTTAGATATAGATTTAGATTTGGTTTATCGCCGCGCCGTAGTATTATGGCGATTTCCGTATGTGGGGTGAAATGCTAATGAGACTTTGGGCAGGCTGGCCACTCGCGAGCAGCCCGTTG
>JAQGBY010007342.1:0-11871 GCA_034698785.1 Mycogona germanica | reverse complement strand
TCACATAGTGCCTAAGCACTGAGAGGGGTACAGAATCTTCCTGTTGTGACCCGTCACTTCAGTGAATTAAAATAAAATAAAAATATAGACTGAATTATCTGAAATTGTAACACCAACTGAGATTTCCGCGCAATGTACATGTATATCGGGTACTAAATTTAACTGATACGCTTGTGCAGTTGTACATGCAGTACGCGTGATTGACTGCAAACGGCAGTTTCGAAGCGAAATTCTCCTCAAGAAGTGCATTTTATAGCATCGGTATACTTATTATTTTCTGTCCCATTCTCGGCAAACGCGCACGACGCGCTCCGTATAATACTCGTAGCGCCAGATCGAATAACTTCGGCAAAACTGTCACCGCTGAAAATAATTTCCAGAGAAAAGCGTTTGCGATTGTTTGTGGAAACACCTTATCAGAGCCGGTTCCGTGATACTAGTCCACCGTCGTGGCAACGATTTCCGCGTATCCGACGCGTGTACGGTACGACAGATTAGGATACCGTAGATTTTTCGAGGAGCGGGTAGAATCTACAGGGAGCTGGTGCACGCCGTTGCCATGGCTGCTCCAGAGTGCACTTACTGCATCTATATTTTTACTTATTTCTTGTGTTTTCTTGTTTGGTATCGTCTCTTTGTCGCTAACCGCCCGTTCGTGGTTCCGTGCATTTGCTCTGCATGTATGTGTACTGTATATATATATATATCGTGGCCACCATCTCTTGTGTTATAGATAAGACGAAACCGTGCATCTCGCATCGAGACATCAACAGCCGCAACGTGCTGGTCAAATCGGATTTGAGTTGCGCCCTCTGCGACATGGGTTTCGCCATGAAGATCGCAGGCTCCAAGTACTATGGACACAACGGGGAGGAGCAGCATGCGGAGACCACCTCGCTTACCGACGTGAGTTACGACCACAATGTCTGGCGGGGGGAATGAAGGGAGGGCGGGTTTGCGGGAGGAGCAAACGGGGAATGGAAAAACAACAAAGATTGGACGGTTTACGAAAAAATGTCTTATCGTCGATACGACGGTGACAAAATTCAATTCAATGATTTGACTGCATTTCACTGTATTCTATGAAGTCCATGAGTAAGATTTCGCAACCTTGTCTGACTTCTCGAACAATTTGTGAATTCTGAGCAATGCAATTGAAAATTTCACTGGGTTATGATGGGAGGAGTTATGACGAAGACACATTCGGAAATGAATGTTTTATAAACGGTATATCACAAGACCATTTAAAATTATATGATTTGTACATGGTGAAGTTTTTCTGCTCATTTCTTATAAGAGAAGCCCATATTCATTTTTGTTCATGATTCGCAAAGTAATAAAGCGAGCAGGCGCACTCGGGCACAGTCGATAGAAACGTCAAAACCGGAAAGATTTATGGCATATCTTTTGTATGGGTGGTGGTCAAGCTTTTTTCGAGAAGGGACTGTGTCTCTACCTCAGTTACATATCGGTTGCCGGCACTCGATTGTTTCGTGCGCAATAACATTTTATTGAAATAGCCTTACCTTGGATCGTCCAATTTGCTCCCCTCATTCGGTTTCTCTCTTAGGTATCTATGGGCTTCTGTCTTTCACAAAATCTCGTTCCGCGTGTTCTCGGAAATTTCAGTTAGCTGGAAAAATGGTCCAGCCACTTTTTTTTTCCTCATGTCAAATTAGTGCTCTCCGTTCTCCGTTGTCGTTTTTACATTTGGTCTCCAACACTGAAACGTATTTTTCACCCGGTTGCGGTCAAAATCGGATTCGCAATTTTAACTCATTTTTTACTGTTGTAAATCCAATTTCTTAAACAACAACCATTGCCGGTTTGATGATCTTCTCGAATGGCGCCACTTGTCTAAATTTTCCCCTATATTTGAATCTTTTTTCAGGTCGGCACGCTGCGCTACATGGCACCGGAAGTGCTGGAGGGCGCTGTCAATCTCCGCGACTGCGAGTCCTCTCTCAAGCAGATCGACGTGTACGCCTTCGGCCTGGTGCTGTGGGAGGTGGCCTCGCGCTGTTCTGACCTGTACCAGGGCTTGGAGGTGCCACCGTATCAGCTGCCGTTCGAGGCCGAGATCGGCTTGCACCCCACCTTCGAGCAGATGCAGGTGCTGGTGTCCAGACACAAGGCGAGACCGCTCTTTCCCGACATCTGGAAGGATACGAATCTGGTGAGATGTCAAGAAGATATGGGGGGAAACTAATACTGAGTTATCAGAAAGGAGTTCTCCAAAATGATACCGGCCGTTAATTTATCAATAGTTTTATTAACGCATATTTTTTTTCACTATTCGATTTTTGTTTTGTTTAAAAAGGCTGTGCGACTACTCAAGGAGACGATCGAAGATTGTTGGGACCAAGATGCCGAAGCTCGACTCACCTCTCTGTGTGTGGAGGAGAGGCTCCAGGAGTTGCCCATACTGTGGGACAGACATAAAGGTTTGTCAAGCAGTGTGCCAATTGCATACTGGCTGATTTTTCAATGTTTTAATTTAAACTATAGAATGAATCCTTTGTTTAAAAAACAGTGCAGAAGATGCAGGCCGAGATGAACATGGAATTATCTGATCATAATAAATTTTTCTATTTTATTTACATTGTATTTAATTAAATGCACGATGGTGAGGCAAATGATAGCTGATGTTGTGGCTGATTAATGAAATTGCCTCGCTATTGGCATTTAAATAAAAGAAACTTTATTTTTCGTCGAAATTTTTGTTTTATTACGAAAGCCAATTTCGTTGCTAATTATAGCTCTTCTTAATCAACGATTTATTTTGCTTGCCATCAATCTTCAATCTTGGCATCATGTTGCGGTCATGTCATGCTTTTTTAAATAATGGAATTTCTAGAAGCAAATGGAATTTATCGGGGCGTTGTCGTTTATCTTGTCTCCCATCTTTCCACTATTCCCATATAAGAGTCTTAAAATAAATATATTTATTTTCTAGCAAATATTGGTGTGAGCGGAGTGAGTCCGACAGTGAACCAGACGTCAACCAACCGCACATCGTACGGCGGCGGCTGCGCCCCGAACACGACCTCCGGCTCCACCGCCACCACCGACGCATCCGGCAGCGAGTTGACCGATCGCAACGCCAACATAATGGGCATCGTGTCCCTGGCCGACACGGCCAACGCTGCCCACATCCTGGCTAATCGCGGCTACACCAGCAACGTGGGTATTGGTAATGGCTGGCAGCGTCCCAGCCTCAACAACCGTGAGAGCAGCGTGAGCGAGAACACAGTGGAGACGACCGTCACATGGTCACCGTCGGAACCGCCCTTCGAGTCGCTGCCGCCGGTCCAGCATGCGGCCACAACTGGCAAGAATGCCGGCATGCTCACCAACAACCACGTGTTTCCCTGGCTTCCGGTTCCTCTGCAGCCGCACCAGGGCAGAAATCCCTGCCTGGAACGGAACATGATAATGGAACCGCAGGAAGAACTGGCGGTCAGTGGTAACACCTTGCTGGAGAGGGGTGTGCGCGTGGTTAATGGGGTGAACAACCGGCCGCGGGGTGAGATAATCGCCCCAGCCCCCACCGTCACCACCACCCCCGACATGGGTGAGCTGTTCGAAGCCCTGCATCTGGTGGATCACGCCAACAACGCCGAGGGTAACTCGCTGGTCACGCATGACCTACTGGGAAACCAATCGTCCGCCGCCTCCCTGGTCCCTCGCAACGGACACCCGCCCATCCCATACCTGCAGAATGCAGTGCACGGACCAAGCGTAGCAGTCGCCCCCGTCCCACCCACCGCCATTGGGTGCCCCAAGCAGCCCAATATACCTGGAAACGGGCACTCCTCTGCCAAGCGGTCGGCACACCATCATCAGCAGCAGCCGCACAGGAGTAACCGGAAGTCGGAAGGTAAGAGGCCGTCCGGCGCCGTCGGGTCCCGCACACGGTGGGGCAGCGGGATCCGTTCACTGCTCGACTGGACGCGGCTGACGCGCGGCGCAGGCAGCGGGGGCGAAGAAGAAAGCGAGAAGGCGTCGTCCAGGCGCTCCAACTTGGGCGGCGGCTCGGTGGCACAACGGGCCATGTCGGACAGCACGCTCAACACGGAGAAGTCATCCAACCTCAACGTGCAACAGGAGCAGCAGCGCCGAAATCAGTTCCACCAGGGCCAGCAATACCACCCGCACAACCAGAATCAACGTCAACCTCTCCTCCTCAATCACAAGATGCAAACCATTGTGTGCAGCAGCGACGCCGGCAACCAGGCCACGGTGGTGCGTCTGACGTCCAACGACATTCACCACCTCCAGAACGGTGCACCGCACTCGCAGCAGAACACCAACGGCCACCACCACCACTACGCGTATAACGGCAATGGCCACGTGCCCAACGGTGCTCAGCACCACTATCGGTCTGCCGAGCTGGGGGTGGCCAAGCTACATGTACCGCCCGGTTACGCGCCGGTGGTGCGAACACGGTCAGGCTCACTACACGGTGACTCGCGGGGAGGCGAGACGAGCGAGAGTGGCAGTCCCCTGGCGGCGCGGCGTCCCAACACCCTCTCGCTCAAGGAGAACCACTTTGGCCAGCCTGGCTACCTCGTATCCATCGCCAAGGAGGACGACATCAGTCGCAGAGCCAACTACTTCGAGAATGAGTCCGTCGAGCGAAGCGACGGTAGCGACGGTGGCGACAATCGTAAGGTGACCATTCGCAAGATGCTAATGGAGAAGCCACTCAACACGGACAGTAGGAGTGTCTGTGGTGTTGATGGTGCTCGTGAGGGCAATAACGACGACGAGGTTCGGTCCGAGTCCACCACCAGCACTGACGACGTGATGGTCATCTCCGACGACGGCCGACAGAAGATCGAGCAACGCGTCAAGACCCCGTTTGAGCTGAAACCGGGTCGCCTCTCGCTTTGTGACGACCGCATGATGATGAGCTCCTGGCCGGTGCCGACCGCCTCCCACCTCTCACGCTCCGCGCGAAAGGTGCTCGCTGGCGATAGTGGTGCCACCACCGACACCAGCACCAAATCCTTGTCCGTGCCCGTGGACATCAATTCCCTGTGTTCGTCGCAGGCCGACGATTTCATTCGGCGATGTCGTGGTCGAGCCGAGACGGTGGACGTTCGGACCGGCTCCGTGGCACTGACCTCCACCCTCGAGGATTCGATTCGGCCGAACGGTGGCGCGGCGCAACCAAGTGAACAGTTGCTGGGTGATTGCAGCAGTGACAGTCGGAGCAGTAGTTTTAGCAGTGGCAGTGGTAGTGGCCCGGTGGCCTTTGTGGTGGCCGCTTCCAACAACCGCTACTCGGCCGGCACGACCGCCAACCCCAACTTTAATAACTTGCGCCTGATTCCGCCATACACAGCTCCCCTGCCGTCGCCGGCGTCGATCGTGATACGGGACAGACTGGACTCTCGCAATAACACAATCTATCAGGTCTCATGATCTAGTGGCGGCGTTTCTTGCGTGACCGTCGCTTCATCCCCTCTCCCTTCCACACCATGTGTTGACTCAAATTGATTGTGATCTAAGTTTCCCATTCCACTTTCCTGGGAGCTGCAATTTCTTCGATCTATCGGACAAATACCAGCGTGACGTAACAGATACTGCTTTTTTGCTCGAATTTGTTTTTATTACTATTAAGAAGGAGTGATCCGAAGCGCACGGATTATTCAATTGGACAATATACATTGTATTTATACACAACATCGTGTGCACATAAATGGTCTCGCGTACGTTCGATGTCAAGTGGGCAAGATTGACATATTGTTTTCGCATCATTGAATCGGTCATAGCCTGGAATTCCGAAACCCAGGATTTCTGGATACTTCCTTCCCCTAAAATTATTGGGCCGGTTTGCCAGCTTTTGAAATTGTGTTCTTTCGTGTCCTGTGAGTCCGCAAGGTGGAAGGAATATATTTGTCGTAACTTGGGGCGTCGCCGAAATGTTTTTTTCTCATATCTAGTGTTCCAGAAGAAGAAAAAAATCATTGTGAATTCTAGTTTTTATCATGAGAAACTTAATAGACTTATTGAACCCTTTGGTAGATAGAATAGTTATTTTTGGGCCATGGCAATATGGAATCTGAATTTGCCTTTTCGTGGTATATACCTTGGACACCGGATGTCTGCACAAAAACTTGAAATTGTAGGGGAAAAAATTGATTGAAGATTACAACGCGATCGATTTCTTTTCGAATTTTATTTCCAAGTACCTGGACTTTTGCAGTAATCAGGATTTTCATAATTTTTCTCTAAAAATCAGTCTTTTTCAATAATCAAATTCATTATTTAGTGTTAACTACGGAAATTATAGATCGAAGCAACGATTATCGATTCATAATGAAATAAGATTGAAAGAAAAAAAATTATAATACCGATATATATACGAGCGTTTCTTTTAAGTTGGCTTATCGCTGATATTCAATATGTCCAAGAGAATAGAAATCCATTTGTAATGCTCGTGTGCAGCACATATTCCTTAGGTATAGCAGAAAGAGAGTGATTTTTGGCTGCAGGTTCCAACTATTTTATTAAGTTTTCAAATGATCAAAGATTTTATTCAAGTGCAATATATTTTTAAGGAATGTTTGTGCATTTCGGGGAAACATGTTTGAGATTGTGAGACTTGGAAGTTAGTTGCACATGTGTGAGGAATGTTTAGAATTTGAGCACTCAAAAGGATCTTGGCGTGAGGTTGGAAAAATTAGTTCCTGTCCTGAGGATGTTCCGCGTATTGCTAGGCGGAAAAACAAGAATTCCAATTTACCCGAACGAAATTCCAGAATAGTAATTTGCATGGTAATTTCCTAGGGGCGAAATTAGCTGTGCATGATCATGTACATCACTGCTTTTATCCGATTGCATCGTATTGGAGAAAATGAGATTTGATTTAAGAACCTCTTGAGCAAGAAGACGGAACATCCTCATGGGGGTCAAGTGCATCTCAAGTTATCTCATTAAATTGCAATCATTATCATTTTTGTCAGACACGAAGAGCTGGTCTCTTTCATGCGCACCAAAGGGTGACTCTTGGAGGTTGTCTTTTTTTGAAACTTGTATTCTATGGATGTTTTTTGAATCATATAAATTTCGCTCGTGACATTATAAATTACGAATCTAGGGTGTGTCCTAATTAGGGCCAGGTTTATTGTATTGTCGGAAAAATTTAAATTATTGACTCGTTTTTTATTTTTAATATTTTAAATGGTCGACAATTTCAAATTCGAATGGACTGTGCTTGTATTGTTATCTTTTATAAAGATCGTTCTGATTGAATCAATTCGTTGCAACTGTGAGAAGAGCGGCATATTTTCATGCCACTGAAAACATTTTGGAATAAAAAATGATGCGATAGATCTTTAGATTTTGCTAGTGCCCGGACTTGACAGGACTTGCGAAAAATGTACTTTGAAGCATTCTCGTGAAATTTGTAATTACATTAGAATAGAACGCTCGATTTCATTTTAAATATTTCTAAGTCACACCCTATTGCGCGGACCCGAGCTATTTGCCTACTTGACTTTGAAGTTGTGAATTTGAAAATTGCATTCCAAAATCAAATGTGATCTAGAATTGTTTTCTCGAGAGCCTAGAAGTGATAACAAATGACAGGATGTTTTATCAGTGGCGCAATTCGCAAGTTCACGTAAAAATGCAACAAACGATATTTATACAATCAGAAATCACAGGAGTGTTGAAAACTCGGAAATTAAATTAATGTGTGAATGAATCAATGACGGATTCATGAAATAGACAAGAATAAAAAAAGCTGGTCAACATAAATTTGCGTCCCAGCGGTTGCTGGTGATTGCGAGACCATGTTCCTTGTACATAATCAGTGCCTAATCGAATCGATAAGATGGACTTGCTGTTACACCACTGATTTGACTTTCCTGATGAACTCTTGCCTAAGTTGCTAGCTCTTGCCTTGTATTCGCCAGTCTGCTGAAGTCTTAGTAGTCGACTTCCCCCTCTTGGAACAGTAAGAAACTTTATCTTGTGTGTGTGTAAATATATACATGTATAAATGATGCTCGGAACAGAAGTGCTAGTCCATGACAGATGGTAGTAAACGATTTGGCCGTTATCTGTAGACATGTGTGCAATGTGCGGCTAGATTCTCAATATTCCGCCCTAATTTTTAATCGGATTTTTCTTTTAATCAGGGAACTAGTAATTTTTTTTTAAATAGAAGAACGTGAGCGATGCCTTAGTAATAAATTGACAATTTTAGGGTACCGTTGCAGTACACGAGATCCAGTGTGCGATCATCACGGAACCAAGACCTATCTTGTTCTCCAAACTTGTGTTCTTAGATTGCCTAGTATTTGTGTGTGTGCTCGTCAAATTTCGATGTGTTTGTAATTTCTAATGTGAACCTTGCGGAATCGCAAATGCCTCGCTGCTCACTTCCCCCTTTATCGTTGTCAAAGGTGTACATCTTGTTGATTATAAAATAAATGCGATTGAAATCCTATTCACAAACGTAAAAACATCACATCTCATCAAAATAGCCTAAAGTGATGATGTGGCGTGATTCAGTGTCTCAGATTTGAAATGTCTGGTACCTATATAGGGGGAGAGGGGAATTTATTATCGAAAATTATCCAAAAATCTGGGACTAGATTTTAGATACACAGGCGAACATCAAGCTTGCTTTCTATCATTTTTTTCTGCGAAGAAATAATTAAATTGGTTATCGTAATTTAAATTTTTTAAAAACACCCTGGTATTTAATAGTGGACAATGCTGGATCCGTTCTGGCCCTGTATTCAAATATAACAATTATGCTCTGTACAAAGATTACATTATATCAAGTGCCAAAATTGTTGCAAAGTTCTTTCAGGATTATTATAGCACATGGACACGGAAAATGTGATTTTTTAAAACAACTATCTATCGACATGTATTATGTAATAGTGGGTACCAAAACTGTTCATCCATAGCACCGGTGCCCTAGTTGTAAAAAAAAAATATATCCCCACCTGTATACTGGAATTGCTCTTTCTCGTGATACCTCAGGGGTCACTATAGAGTCAGTTACTAGTTCAGCACTACATGATATCTATAACAAATGTAACTAAATATACCAGCTTCTCGAAATACGTAATTATATATATTCCTAATCAATAATCCAAGATTGGCAGCAGACTCGCCGTTTGTTTGCAATTTCTTGGCAAAATAAAATACTTGGAATGGGAAATTCGGAACATGCGTATTAGCAAATTCGTTGGAAAAAAAGTGATTGTAATTGAACTGGCAAACCGATTCTACTTGTGCAAGGGATTTAATTACAACAATTCTGTCCACCTAGATCCATGTATTTTAATTGGCAATTACTTGACCTCCATGACGTAATTATATATTGTGGTTCCCCCTGGTCACCAATTTTATGACAGTACAAGACTTGAGTTAACGACAACCTATCCGCGAAGGAACACGTCATGAGCTGTCGTCGCTATCCGGACAAACTCTGGAAAACGTTCTCCTTTACATAGAGCGATCGCTGAATTTGTGCTAACTTTGCGGATAGAATGTCGTCATCTCTAGTCATTTTAAAAGATACTTGATATTCCATGTCTTTGGCTTTCAATGCATTTTTCTTAATTGTAGAAATGTCATTTTGTGAGCATCTGCCCATATTAAAAATTTATAATAAAAAACAAATGACAAATTTCATGTGTCGCGCCCAATCTTGTTTATTATTACATAAATTCTGCGATACGTGGATCACAAGTGACCGAACAAGGTGTAAGCTTACTAGATATCTGATGATGTTAATAAATAGCTTAAGCATAAGAGAACAAAAACACGGGACAGAACCGTGGAAAATCGACGACGAGCTGGCGAAACTCCATACATAAAAATATTATAAACTGTTATTCCTTTTTATTAATAGAATATTTTTGTTTTGTTTCCAATCAACTGTAGTCAACCGCATTATAGGCGTTACGTCTCCCTCATAGTGCTTAGGCACTGTGCGAGGTGGAACGTCCAGTACCCCGGGATCGAAATTTTCGAGAGCCCGCGCCGGGAATCGAACAAGGGATCGCCGAAATCATACAAATATATCTCAAATATCTCTTTGGAGAGCAACCAGTGATTGCTAAATTACAGGGGGCAGCAAACCCTTCTTTCCAAACCGGTTAAAAAATATTTGCCCCCCCAGTGAGCGACCTGGAAATTTTGCCTAACCTAGGCTGCCTAGAAAAGAGATCTTTAACGTCCCGATATCGTACAGGTACGGGTCATGATTTTTACTTCCTGTATTTCGAAAGAAGGCGCGTGAAGGCCGAAGCCGTCTCTCGCCCGAAAAATTCCGACGGTGTCGGTCGGAATCAAAACCGCGATCACGGGATTTGAGGAAAACACGCCAGCCGCTCGGCCAGTCGACACACCTGAGACAGAATAGTAAGTTTATGAATGGTATAATCTCAATAGAGATAGGTGGTCTAGTTGGTTGTGTACGGGAATGGAAAGTTCGTCGCGATGATTGTGACTGGGTTCGAATGCGGTTGAGGGGATCAGTTTATTGTAATAAACATTTATGAATTACTAATTCCAATATGGTTGAATCCGGGGAAAGTTTAAATAAGGTTTATTTTTATTACGAGAGGTATAAAAATTGTTCACATATATATTTTAAAAAAGAAAACACCTTAGTATAAGATGCGAACCCACAAGCCTTGAACTAAGACATCATCCCCGTGTCACAGAACCACAACAGATGCGATAAATTCGGCTGATCAATATAGGATATTTATTTCATATATATATAAGAAATTTGATTAGTCTCATTGCGGACGCAACAAAATGGAGTTTCGAGATAATCGATTCCAAAGTTTATTTCCGTCATAGAGTCCCAGCAAAAAATAAAGTCTTTAAGCAATATCTAGTGATGATTTTATCCGATAGGTTCGAAATTTGGGCAGGATATACCTTTGGCACTCTTTTATTGGAAAATGCAAAAAAAGTTGGTTTTCCCTCCCCCTCCCCTGACACATTTTTAGAAAAAACGAAAATGGAGGGGGAGCAGCTTAAAAACCAAATAATCGGCTTTTTTGCATTTCTTAGTTAAGGGCATCCGAAACTACAACATATTCAAATTTGGAAACGATCTGATAATATCATTATTAGATATAGGAAAGAAACATTTTAAATTTTGCTGGGGCCCTATGGCGAAAAATAACTTTGAAGGCGATTATCTCAAAACTTCATTTTGTGCCAACCTTCATGAGACGCGGTCATTGCAAAAGTCCGGCATTAATTATGCAATAAATATCATTTCTCAAAGGTCCCATTCTATCCAAATTTTCGTAGAATATCGTGAAAGTGTTGGCTCCGTGTTCCAGGCGTGCAGGGTTCAAATCCGTGCCTGGCGATGTAAAATTTGTGACTTTTTAATACCACTTCCATGTAAGCATGATTAAACCAATGATATTGTCGCAGACATGGAAACGAATTATGTTTATCTGTTTCAAATAGAAGTTTAACACTAAAGGGAAACGATTGTGTAATAAACAAACATGGAATTGACATTAAAAAGGCGAAAAATTTAATACACATGAAACGGATTTGAACTCCGCACGTAGCAATCACGAACCCAACACTTTTGAAATACACTACGACAGATTTGATAGACCCGCTTCATTGAGATATGATATTTAATTAATGTTAGACTTTTGCAATGGCCGAGTCTCGTGAAGGTTGGCTCAAAATGGACCAATTGGTTTGTTGCTGGAATCCAAGAATGTCGCACAAAGGTGTGTTTGAGTTCAAATCCGATCAGGAGAGGTTTGTGTTTTTTAAAAAAAAACTCATCTATTGTTGTTTTTCGAAAGAGAGAATAGTCAACGTTATAGGCAAGTTTCCAAGTTGAGTTAA
>JAQGBY010007341.1:0-11872 GCA_034698785.1 Mycogona germanica | reverse complement strand
TTTCTGCGGTACATAGTTAGTTTTTAAGGCGCTGCCTATATTCTACTATGGTACAGTTAACGATATATCATACTATAATAAGAGTTTGATATAATATAAATATTATTATACATCGGGCTCCCCACTCAGTTCGTCCTTTATTCTCGAACACATTCCTTCTTAATATTTAAAATCAAGACATCCTACAAAATTCTTTCTAAGACTATGTACTAGTTGAAAAGACTGATTTGTTCGAATCGTCTCCACAAACGTCTCGCATCCTTTAAAAAAATATTGTAAAGGGGGTTTCCCCAGTGATTTAACTCCTCAATTCGTGATTCCTTCTTAATATTTAAAATCAAGACATCCTACAAAATTCTTTCTAAGACTATGTACTAGTTGAAAAGACTGATTTGTTCGAATCGTCTCCACAAACGTCTCGCATCCTGTAAAAAAATATTGTTAAGGGGGGTTTACCAGTGATTTAACTCCTTAAGGGCTCGGTCATATTTTTCAATGTCGAAACATTTTCTTATCGTGTGATCAGGTCTCAAGAGTGTTTTTAAAGTTTTCTTCTTTTTTTCTCATCACTGTAATCTGCACTACAGGCGTTTCTTGTATCCCTCTTGGTGCTTAGGCACTATGCACTATGCGTGGGGCACATTTTCACCAGTATCCCGGAATCTAATTATCGAGAGCCTCGCCGGGAATCGAACCCGGGAGCCGAGCCACACAGTCTCAGTCAATCGCAATACCGACTGGGCTACGACGAGTCGTACTTAACGAAACTTACTCACGAAAATTTAATTGTTTGTTTTTCATATTTTATTTGTTGGTTTGCTAGATGACGTTGGTGGGAAGGCGAGTGGCTACGTTGTGACGTTGGATCGAAGCGAGGTGAAGCAGGCTATTCTGGGATTCGGCGGCGCCTTCACGGATGCAGCCGGCATCAATATTGTCAGTCTGAGTGCCGGCGCGCAGAACAACCTGCTGGCGTCCTACTTTTCAGCAGATGGTGCGACATCTGTTATTTCGTGTAGTCCTTATTTTTAGTGGTGACGACCTGGGCCAATCTGGTCGACATATTTGAACTGGCGGATAGAACGATAAAGGCACACTTCCTGTTTGCGAGTTTTGAAAATTGGGGAAGTCCAAATTTTGAAATGTATTTTTTCCCCCCCAATCAACACTTGTAGTCGGCCGCACTACAGACGTTTCGTACCCCTCATGGTGCTAAAGCACTATGCGAAGGGGCACGACCAAGTACCCCGGGATCGAAATTTTCGAGAGCCCGCGTCGGGAAAATTTTTAAAAGTATGGAAACCAAAAACAAAAGAGCGTCTCCACTTTTAAGAATTTTCTGTTAATATTATTCTAAGTTTAACCGAGTTTGCACATGTGCCCAGTCGAAACAAAAAAAATTGCGAAAAATCTTGAAATTTCCTGAAAATTCTAATTTAGTAGGCTCCACGGAAATAATTTTATTTTGTACATCAAGCTCGATTTTTCAAGATAGGTTTGTACTTTTTTTATACAACGGATTGTTTGTTTTTTAGAATCTGTTATCGGGTTTTGAAACTTAATGGGTTTATTATATGCTACCGCAAATATGTTGGATGAAGGGAACCTACGCACCCGCTACGAACCGGCCACAAATCAAGATTATTGTAATTCAGAATACCATTTAATTTTTAATTTTTATTATAATTTAGTTTAGCGGTTACCGAGTTGTAAGACTCGTCGCAGCTGGTTTGGGAGGTTTTGATTGTGGTGCGTAGCCCCATGTTCGATTCCTGGTGAGGAATTCCTCATTTATTTGATTCCGGGGTTTGCCAGTTTTAAAGAGTAGTGAACAGAATGCCATTCAGTGTTTATTGACAATGGATGCGCAGACCTCTGACATATTTTCCTCCAATACTTTCTCAGGACTCGAATACACCTTGTGTCGCATTCCGATTGGCGGTACAGATTTCTCCAATCGGCTGTACACCTATGACGACGACATCGGGCAGCTGCCTGATGACTTAAACCTCACGCATTTCCTCCTGCCTGACGAGGATCTGCGCTACAAGATTCCGCTGGTGCAAACCGCCCTGGCCATGAGCGCCCACCCCATCAAGCTGTTTGCCAGCCCTTGGAGTGCACCCGCTTGGATGAAGACCAACGGAGAGCTTTTTGGTCGTGGCTTTCTCAAGGGTGAGCCGGGTGGACCATACTACCAGGCCTGGGCACAATACTTTGTTAGGTACGTGGAGGTGGTTGGTGAACTAAGGATTAATGATCTCTTTGTTTTATTATTTTCTACCCCACTACTCACTACCTCAAGCAAGAGCAACCAACTCCACTCCAACTCCAAGGGCAGGTCTGTTCTGGTAGTCGGTGACAGCAATGTCAAATGGTTTGACAGATGGGCTGTGCTGGAGGGTGTCAGTGGACACCAGGTGAGTGTTGCATGTCTGCCTGGCACACATATGTGAAATCAAGCATAAAAAAGATCCTCAGGTCAGAAAGTGAAGAGGTGCTGGTTGTGTTCTAAGTGGGAGTGAATGGCATGCTACGCTCAGGGTCTAAGAAAGCCCTGGCTCAGTTGACAGACTTGGTCAGTCACACCAGGCAATGCAGGTCAGGTGTTGAGGTTAGAGTGTGAGCATTTACTGAGCGTTGTTGGAAAGGGCAATTGGAATCAACAATCAAGTCAACAGTCAAGGCCTGCAGCATGATAGGGGTCAAGGTTCTTGACTGGAGTCCAGTTGTGCAAGAGTTGAAGGGAGGCTGGAATCATGATGGTGTATGCTTTGGCAAAGTGGTTAGTGTGAGAGAAGGTTGTAGGGTGGGAGGGTGAATAAGGGAGGTTCAAATTAAAAAGCAGCAAGAGTAGATATACCAAAGCAGACACTGGCACACCAGGGTATGGTTTCCCGACAAATCTTCGGCACGAAAAAATTTTTGGTGTCCTGTGATTGGCTGATTTGGTGGCATTTTGCTTTCAAAGTTGCGAAACGTCACCAAATCAGCCAATCACAGAGCTCCGAAGATTTTTCTTCGTGCCGAGTACTGATGACAAAAACAGTACAATGAGCTTAGTCTTCTCCAAATTAATTGTTGATGAGTTGTAGGGGCAAGGTGGGCAAATTTCAGGGACTAATTGACTCGGCAAGTGTTGATATATTATTTGGCACAGAACCATGCTTGGATCTTACAAGTATGTCAAATGAGGTTTTCCCAGATAAATTTACAGACCATAGAAAATATAGAGTTGATCAAAACGGGGGTGGTGCTTTAATTGCACATCAAAATTGTTTCACATCAGTTCGTGAGATAGAATATAAAAGAGATTTTGAATCAGTTTGTGTTATCATCTTGCACTCAGATAAAAATCTATATCTGTTTTTATTGGCCTCTAGATAAGCCAGACTCATGTCTAGAAGGTTTCATTGCAGCTGTTAAAAAATTATTCTTCGATCATCCAAGTGCTGATGTGATCATATGTGGTGATTTCAATCTTCCAGAAATTGAGTGGGGATGTTTTGTGTTTCAATCAAATCAGGCAATTCTTCTAGATTGTTTGATAGATTTCTCATTTGATAAATTTGTAAAATGCCACAGGAGAGAATGTTCTTGACCTAGTTATTTCTAATATTCCAGAAGTGAAAATGGATGCCATTGATGGTACTTGTGTCACAAAGTTGCTAATTTCACGGCCAACTTCTGGCCTGAGTGTGTGAAACAGCCTTAATGTTGAATAAAATGCTATAAAAGCTGTTTTGGTTGGGTTTAAGGGATGATAATATTAAAAAAATTAAGCGTAGTTTTAAAACAATGTGAATATTGATGAGATGTTGATGACAATGATTATATTAAAAAAAAATTAAGCGTAGTTTAAAAACAATGTGAATATTGATGAGATGTTGAATTATTTGTTGAAGCTTATCAGAAAGGTATTAAGTGTCAAGTAAGTTTGTATCAAACAGTTCAGATCCACCTTGGTACACAAAATTGGTCAAAAGTGCTATCAAAAATGAAAAGGGCTTAACAATAAATCAAAGCTAACTAAAGACTTAGATGTAGAGAAATATAGAACAAGTAAATTAAAGGCCAAGACTTTGATAGATGCTGCTTACAATCACTTTAAATCTGCCAAACTTGCGGAACATCTTAAGGATAACCCCAAAGTATTTTATAAATATGTGAATTGATGTTGAAGTTTTTTTATTTTTATTTCAACGTTTGGTTTAAATTACATGTACAGTGAAAGGATCGAACAGGTTTTAAAGGAACGCCAAACGCGAATGCATGAACCATCACATTGTAAGACAATAAATACTCTGTACACGAGGGCCCATCGACAGAGAGGTACATAATCTTCCTGTTGTGATATATGTAAGTTACAATAAAGTGTACCCATGATACACCTTTAAGTATCTCACTAGAAGATTAAAGGGGTTCCCCCAATTCAACACAAAACTACACAATCCCCAGAAATGAAATTTCACACTTTTTTTTTATTCAATACGGTACACTAAGTAAACTAACGCAGCTGTGATACAAATTCTGTACAAAAGATGTGCAACCATACGCGAGAATGTGAGCCCCCATGGTGCTAAAGCACTGTGCGGAGGCTCACCAACTAATAACAAGGGTTAAATGTGTGGCAGCACTGCAACATAATAAGGGAAACTACAATAATAAAAGAACAAACACAATCAAGTCTCTAAACTGGCCAGACAATTTGAACAAACAAAAGAAAAAATGGCATGAAACAAAAGTATCGACTAAACTCTGCATCAAACAAACATCGGGACCCACGTCGATTTAGTATCCGACCACTACTTTAACTACTTTTTACACTTTACTAAATCTAGGCATGTAGCATTTCATCAACTTTACAAAACTAGTACAACATGGGACCAGCTCCCTTCCTCCAGAATTTCCCTCCCACACTTTTCAAGAGTTCAATGTTTATATGATTTTTCATATTAAACAGGCTCAAATAGGAAACAATCTTCCAGTTGAAGTTCTCCTCTTTGAGTAGCCAGAAAAGGGTCCATTTGATTTGGCACAAATCGAGCCACCCTGGAGTCACTTAATCCTCACGTGGAAACCGCCATCCTTCCCAGGAACTTCCAAAACCCATCGTCCTATTTTATTTCCCTTGTTAACATTGTGGAGTAAGAGGGAATTCTTGCAGTGTTCACCAAAATCCTGTCACAGTCCCTTTTAAGGAGCTGAGGCACAAGCTAGATTTTGTGGTGGTGGTGGAATTCTCGGATAATACATGTGAGCAGCCTTTTTCCAACTGCCCCTATCACAGCTTCATCAGGAATGATTTGAAACCAAATTGCAGACTGAGCAGTTGGCTGCCAGCTCACCAGGTGGCTCAGCTCTTCTCCCAGGAGGCATTGCAGCATGATGGTTCTGCCACCTGGTGGCGAGTGGTGCTGCTCTATGGGCAACGCTGCCTCACATATACACTTCAGTGAATTAAAAAAAAAGTGTATACAACCTCTGGTTCATAAATCATAAATCAAAAACAATGACACGTTGGGGTGTGTGTTTCGAAAAATTAACTACACGGTAAACCCTTTATGCGTCAGGATCATTTATCCATGACCACGTGATTTCACATCCCACGATCAAGGATGCATTCCCACGCCTTAACTTTTCAAAAAATTTGTGGCAAAAATAGACTAATTGCAGAAGGACACAAAGCACATGATTGGATAGAGCGAAAAAGGTAGAAATCGAAAGCCGTGCGAATTTGTAGTACCGATAGCACCATCTTGCTGCAGCGGCGGAAACAAATGCTGGAGCGGCGAATTTTGCCACAAAAAAGGAGACAAAATGGCTGCATTCATGAAAGTTAATTGCGTGCAATCTGGCAGCTGCCAGATCGCATAAATAAGTGCCATATTTTGCAGGATAGTGATGGATAGTGCTGAATAATAAGTGCTGGATACAACATGTCTCAGCCAGCAGTGATTTTGGTCGGCCAAAATTAGGCAAAGTGCAAGTGCGTGTGTGTCCAATGGCAGTAATAATGTTTTTGTCCAGCTCTTGGCCATCCAGCATACCTGATTTTTGCTTCCAGGGGGTTCCGTGGCCCAGCACCAGCACCACGGATAATTTTTTTTCCAATCAACTGTAGTCAACTGCACTACAGGCTTTACGTCCCCCTCATGGTGCTTGGACACAAATTACAGTGCTGGGCTGGTCCCCCTGGAAATAGGTGAAATAGTTTGTGTGTGTTGTGCATCGCGCGCCCATGTCAGAAAGGAACCTGAATGAAGGTAGGCTGAAACCAAAGCTGGTCACAGTATCTGGCCAAATCTGACATTGCTGGATGGGTGCTGGAGCCATGACTCTGGCATGCTGTGCCGGAAGAAGGGGGTCTCCATCAGGAAGCTACTGGACCAGCTTCTGGATGACCCCCTCCTTCCATTGCCACAAGCTGGGGTCGCATTTCCAGCATTGTCGGATTGGTGCTGGAGCTGTGCTGCCAGAATTTAAATTCTATGATCCCACCTGGTTCCATTTTACAGCCTTATTTGCCACCTTTCCAAATTACCAACTGTCGAGTGTCTACGACCTCTGGTTCATAAGTTATGATTTTTTATTTAAAAAATCATAATAAATTGAAAACCACTTGACTTCGGGGTGTGGGTATTGGAAAATCCATGTGACACTTAAAGGGTTAATAAGATGTCTGCAAATAGAATCCAATTGTATTTCCAATGATATTTCACTATAATTGGCATTGCACAATATGACCAAGCCCATCATGGTATCTAGCATTTATAACATTCATTGTTTTTTTTACAAAAGCACTTTTAACCCTTTAAGTGACCAATTGACTAACAAACCCACACCCCACTGAATTTTGAATTAATTGGATTTTTTAAAAATCACCTTGCGAACCGGAAATTGTGAATACATAACAGTTAGTGATTTGGAAAGGTGGCAAATATGGCTATAAAATTAAGCCAGGGTGGATCATAAATTAAAATTGCTGGCCGCACAGCTCCAGCACCAATCCAACAGTGAAGGATGAACGCAGGAATTGTGACTCCAGCATGTGGTGCTGGAAGGAAGGGGTCATCCAGAAGCTGGCCCAGCAGCTCCTTGGTGGAGATCCCCTTCTTCCAGCACCACATGCCAAAGTCACGGCTCTGGTGCCCATCCAGCAAAGCCATATTAAGCCTGGAGCTTTCGGTGTATTTTTTTATACACTGAAGTGCGGACACAACAGGAAGATTCTGTACCCCTCTCAGTGCTTAGTTCCACAGTTCATCAATCTAGGCTGGCAGCAGTCATCTGGTGCATGGAGAGCAGGCAGATCCCCATCTCAGGCACATGGAGGGTTCCATAAAGTTCCAGGTGGTTGTGCACACCATAAGGGAGAGAGCAGGAAATGTCGACCTTACTCTCTCCAGATCAAGTCAGCCAGATGTGCTTCACCAGCAGAACCTGGTGTCCTTGCATTGGCCGGAGCTGCTGGAACAGTCATGCATCTGGTGAAATATTACTGGAGGCACCTGAGTTGATGCACCATCGGCTGGCTCTGGTGCTGAAAACAGTGTCCACCGAACAACACATGGAGCACTATGACTCATCCAGTGAAGCGGAGCTGCAGTCTGAGTCAGATGAATTCAGGTGGCACCTAGCCACCGGCACAGTGAATCCTGGCAGGACTGAACGATCTGTCGGACTGTCGCTGCTGTTGAGGCTGGTCCTGAACTGCAGTAGCTGAAGAACACCGCCAGCATCGGTGGCAAACCCTGCTGGATGAGGTAGATTAACTGAGGCAGCAGGTCAGGTCAGTCCACCTGCAGGTGACCACATCGACCATGCTGAAAGTGAGTCCGGTTCTCTGCTGCAGGAGTGCCACCTTTGACAGCATTAGCAGCACCACCTCCCCGTTGGCACTTGGAGCATTCCTTCTTGTTGGCTTGCATGGCAGGTAGAGCTGCCAGATTTGTTTGTTGTCGATTTGGTCGAATGGGCAGTGTCACAGACAAGCTGTCAATATTTGGATGGGAGACATTGGAAGATCGGAGAAATGAGATCAGTTTAGGGTTGCTGGTCAGAATTCTGAAGGGAGTTTGTAATGTTGATATCTGGGAAATTATGTATCCAGCTCCTATCAGATGCAGAAGGGACTACACTACAATGGTTATTGAACCACAATGTAAATCTGACTCTTACTTTAACTCCTACTTCCCCAGAGTGTGTAGACGGTCAAACACAAATCCAGAGCTTGTTAAAATAGAACATTCCATCTTTGCTCCTAACTGGTCGCTCGACCCCTGCCATAGCCCCCCCCCCCTTTGGGGGCTGCTTGCGGATACATATTGTAATTTTAAAGGCAATTACAGTTCACTGACTCATTACGCGTTAGAAATGTAATCGTTGATTATGATTTTAAAATCTATATGCTAAATAGTGTTTTCAAAAAGTGTTCTAAATATTGCTTAAACTTGTCTTTATGTATATCTTAAATTAATATTGTATTTGAACACTTTTTCGTTCACTCACTTTTATCATTTGTAATTTATCCTTTTTATTGTAGATACCTTTCTTTAATTACAGTCTTCCACCATCAAGTAAGCTCACTTCTGGCAAATTTAAATGAAATTCTGCTGAGCGAATTGGAAACGATCGCAACGATTCCATTCTTTATCTTTGAGCGGCGCAGGGTTTAAATTCACTGAAGTGACGGGTCACAACAGGAAGATTCTGTACCCCTCTCAGTGCAAGTCATTATTAATTTAAAAATATATTTAACCGGTGAAAAACTAACACCACCAGTGTGATAATTTGATTGCTGCAACCACAAAATAAAACAATTGTTTCCTTATCTTTTTCCTTACACCCTATTTTGTTAATTAAATTTTGGGTTTAATTTTGTTGTTGACTGTAGGTTCTTGGACGCGTACGCGTCACACAACGTCTCCTTCTGGGGATTGACCACGCAGAACGAACCCACTAACGGTCAGGTGGTCGACTTTGGTTTCAATTGCCTGGGATTCACGGCTTCCATGCAGAGCATCTTCATCGGTCAAAACCTGGGTCCAACGTTGGAGCGACGCGGCTACGGAAACGTCAAAATTCTCATGTTGGATGACCAGCGCATCATGATGCCTGGTTGGGTCAAGGAGGTCAGACAACACAGTTCGTCACTCAGGTTTTTAAAATTACAACGTATCATAATATCTTCCTAGTTGTTCGAATTTATAATTGGCAATACAAAAATCGAAAATTCTTGTGAATTTTTGAGTTTCTTGAGGTGAGTGAGCTTATAACAATGATTGTCAGATTTTTTTTTGACCGGTTGTTATATCAGGTTATGTCTGACAAGGAGGCTCGTCGTTACGTGTCCGGTGTGGCTTTCCACTGGTACCTCAACTCGTTCTCGTCGGCTTCGCTGCTGAGTCGAACGCACGATCTCTTTCCCGACACCTTCCTGCTGGCCACGGAAGCCTGTGAGGGATCGCAACCCTGGGAGAAAGCTGTCATGATTGGCAGTTGGCAACGCGGGCAGAACTACGCCAGCGACATTATTCAGGTAAGCGACTACCCTATCGAGTCCCCCAACGCAAGTAATAAAATTATTCTAGCCCAATTTCTCGTGTTGCCCACAAACAATTAATTGTACGGTAAACTGATTAGGTTGACCGAAATTACGATCGTATGATAGGGGCCATTGTTAAGTAATATTCCACACCGAGAGAACACTTTCCAAACGTTGGCTGCCATCAATTTTTCTGTGTTTTTGTTACCAGGATCTGCTTCACTGGACGGTTGGTTGGGTGGACTGGAACATGGCGCTCAATACGTCTGGCGGCCCTAACTGGACGGGGGCGGCCGACGATAGCCCAATTCTGGTAAACGCCATCCGGGACGAGTTCTACAAGCAGCCAATGTACTATGCCCTGGGACATTTCAGGTAGGCGGACACCTTCAATTTCAAAACTCGTAACCCATGTTCAGAACGTGGCATTTTGCGTTACAGAGAATTTAATTTGTGGGTAATTTTGAAATAGTAAATTCGTCAAACCCGGCTCTATCGTCGTTGGATTAAACGATTCTCACATGAACGTTAAAATAGAAAGGATTGCGTTTTTCAACGCAGCTGACAATTCCAATGTCCTCGTCGTACTGAACAGGTAGGCGAACTCCCATTTTTCTATTTTTCAAAATGGTGTTGCATTCAAACCGCACAAGCATGGAAAATGTGCAGTGCGGTCGATGGATCGTACGGATGTGACGGTGGAAGCTCATGATCAGGCGCGGATTGGCTGATTGATATTTGGTCGCAAAACAAATTACGCTATTTTCCAGATAGTTTCGTTTTGAGCCAATTTTTGAGATCTGCTTTGCTTGTAGCAATATTTTTTGGTTCGCATAAGAATTTTGAATTGTTGAAACATTTTTTAAAAATTGCAAAAGCATTGAAAATGATAAATTGTTGAATTTTTAATATAACAAGAAATATTTTTTTTGTTCTTGACTCTTTTTCCACCACCCTCGTTCTAATTCCAGATCGGAAGATCCAGTGACATTCAAGTTCATTGATCCCGTTCTCGGATTAATTAGCGAGGTGTTGCCCAGGCGATCCATTCAAACTTTTATTTGGTGGTCTTCGTGAACATGTAGCGATACAGAGGAAAGTTAATGGGACGCCACAATATGTAATAGTATAGTATATGTATAGGGCTTTCTAAATCTAATATCATCGAGGACATTGGTGATCATGTGCAGTCAACCACCAGTGTATGTCCCGGACCAACATCTCTACGGTACGTGCATCAGTGTATTTTTTGCAACAATAACAGGAAGAAGTTGTAAAAAAAATTTTAATTAGGGAATCGCGAAGTGTCTAGCTACCTCGTGTTTTCGTCGCCATATTGGGCCAGCGTCCAGCTACCATTTCATCACCCAATCTATGTAACGATACACAAATAAAATACCGTTGAGTTCCTACCTCGGCTATTGAATAACACCGTTCAAATCAGCAAAGCAGAAGGATGCTGCAGAAATGAGGGGGTGGTGAAGAAAGACGGATGACAATTTATCTCGCCCCCGTCCCTGAGGGGGAGGTAGCTATAAAATTGGGTGGTCATTCCATTGGTCCCTGATGCGGATCTCTGTATTTATCCCTGGATGAAATAACAGTTGTCAAGCACATTGCACGGCGCAGGAGTGGTGACCAATAAAATGCGTAGAGAAACCTGGAATTCACGTCTCAGGATGGCGACAGGATGGCGCGATGATTCAGGATTCCAGGAACAAGACGCAATGTACAACGAAAAGATGCACGTCTGCATAATTGTGCGAACACGATTTCAGGTGTATAAAAACATGATGCCTGAAATTCGTGGTTGTTTTTTTTCATCGTAATTTGTCACCGCACTAGATTCAATTGATTTGGATTTCGGGAAACTGCAAAAACAAATTTGAATAATTTATTCAGCGCTGCCAATGTTCATCACTAAATTGTTAAATTCTATTATATATTTTTTCACGCCGCAACAATCTTGATTTTCGACCGAGTTGGAGCATAACGCGCTCATAATGAGTTCGATTTAATGACTATAATATCAACTCAAGTTCATCAATAGGAATACTCTACAAACCGCCGATTAAAAGTCAGGTAAGACTGTAACAGTCAATCATATGAATGATTTTGACTAATTGGAAATTTCCCCCATAATAGGCACAATCGTAGGCATAACAATCAGGCTTTATCGTAGGTATCGTTATATTGTTTATTAAGGTGTAGGGTAATTCTCCTTAACAGTTTTGGAAAATTGCATGCATATTGTCACGTTTCAAAAAGCGCTGTTTGAACGTGCGCGCGAATAGCAGTCGACACTTACCTTCACCCGCTTCTCTC